>CM038224.1:25048962-25127686 GCA_021442155.1 Cymbidium sinense
AATGAAACTTAAACTAATCAAATCCACCATAGGCCAAATTGATTGAAACCACGATAAAAAACTCATTCATGATCAATGTTTGAACTTGACCAAGTCATCTTGAGCCTAACTTAGCCTAATTGGCCACTTTTGACCCAAGTTGACCCAACTCAAGACCCTAAAAGTAAAAAATGTGTCAAAACTCGATATAAGCCAAATTGATTGAAACCGATGGGTGAAATTCATTCCAAATCACTTGTTGAACTTGACCAAAGCTTCAAACAACTAGACCCAACCTAGCCTAATTGACTTGAACCCAACTTGAGTCAAAACCAAATTCAACTAAATATAAAACCAAATTTATTGGAAACAAAGATACCAATCCATTTCAAATGATCAACCAAACATAAACCAACCCATGACCTAACCCAAATAGGTCAAATGGGTTCAAATTGGTCAACTTGACCCATTTGACCTAAATGAAATCAAATGAACCAAATTCACATATAAATCAAATTGAATAAAACCAAAGCTACCAAAATATTTCAAATGGTCATATGAACTTGACCCAACCCTGACTCAATTTGACCAATGGGTCAACCATTTTTGACCCAAGTTGACCCATTTTGACCTAATTGGGTCAACATGAGCCAAATCACATGAAACCAACTCCAAATTCAATGAAACTTGACCTAACCCATTTTTTAATCATACAAAATATTTTCAAATTGAAATCAAGGTCAAATGACCATTTAACCCCTAGGCCATAACCTAAAATCAAAACCACTTGGAATTTGGGCAATCCCTTTCATGGACACTGCATCCTTTAGTGGACTAAATATCACTAATGGACATGTGACGACCTATTGGTCACCAAACCCAACCCAATGGCCAAACCGACCACCCACTTAGGATTTGAGAACATGGGATCTGCCCTCCACTCAATTAAAGCACATGGGAGCTTCACTACTCCACTCCACACTCAAAATCGAACCATGTGCAACTCCTAACAGTCTAACAAACTGATTGAATAGGGTCAATTGGATTAAAATGGCAAAGGAGCTTACGGACGATCGATCCTTTGAAGGGGGAGATATACTCCCCTTAATTTCACTTGAATTCTAGTCTCTCCTATTCGATTGAAGCATAGGAACTCAGAGGAAGTTATTCCAAGCTCCCCTAAAGTTTCCTGTGCATTTTCCATTTCCCCATTTTCAGGTTTCTTCAAACCGAAAACACTAGAGCTCAAGTGAAATTCCAACTTAGCCAACACTCAAATTCAGTCCAATTCACTTTGCAAGCACCTTGAGGGAACTCAATCGAGCTCACACATGCCTTCACAGAAGTTCTCCAAGTAAGGGAAGAGTGCTTTCGATCAAGGCTGCAAGGAATTGAAGGTGAGCTTGGTCCATAGAGAGATCCACTCAACCCCAAGGCTTGAAACTTTCAATATGGCTTCATCTCCACTACACGAAGCTACCTCATCAAACTCGAGCATCGATGATATGCCCTCAAACCATTAGCTGGTCTTTAGTGAAATAAATTCTCACCTCATGAGAATTTGACTGCTAGATGTGATCTCCACATGTTGATGGTGTGGTTGAATTGAATTTGGGTTCAATCAATCGAATCTTGCCCTAAAAGGTGGACATATGTTCTCTCCTGTAGGGAAGATCAGTGATGGATCATGGGCCATCCATCTACGCATTTTGGATGGAATACCATGATCTAGACATGTAGAATATTTGATTTAATCCTTTAATACCGCAGGTTTGATCTAGAACCGATAGACCATACGATGATATGACTTGACTATATATGAGCCAATGCGGCACGCCCTCCATGTGGCTCGACGGATTAGCCATATAATTAAGGGATTAATTATGGAATAATCACTAAATCTTCAAATATTCAAATAACTAAATATCAAAAATATGAAATAAAAATAATTGGAAAGATAATTTAAAGAGGAATATTCTAAAATTAATTTCACATTAATTTTGATATTTTTTGAATTATTTTAAAAAATTTTATGACCTAATTACCCCACGATTATTTCAAATTTCTCATGTGCATTTAAGGGGATGACTACTCCCCTATTTTTCTTGGGATTTATTATCTTAATAGAGATCAATTAATGAATCCTCTCTTTATGCATTTAATGGTAAGCATATGAATAGTGGTTTAATCCTTTTATTAAATTAATTGCTTGTTTAAGTAGAAGAGGTTTATGGAATGGATTTGGGGAATTTTCCCTAAGCCATTCCCAAAACTCTTTTCCTTCCTTAATCTAAATTTAATTAAGGACTAATCCCTTAACCATATGCTTAATTACTTTGATAAAAATTTCAAAACATTCCAGAAATTAATAAATTCATCTTGTGTAGATGCTTAGGTGTTCAATAACCTAAGTAGCTTAAGGAAATCAAAATCCATCTCATATGTGTGGGAAGGGTTATGAAAGTACTTAAATTAAACTCTTTAATTTAATTAATCACTAATTGAGAGCTAATTACATTAGGCTCTTTCTTTTGCTAGGTGCATTGCTGATTGAAATTCCTTGTGTGATTTTATGTCATATCATTGGCTCATATATGTGATTAAATATGTTAAAGTGGTGTAGGTAAGGGGTAATTAATACACTTAATTAACACCTTGACCTAACCAAGATAGAAAATTGATCTAATCACCTAAAAATTGAGTTTAAATAACTCACACATGATGGAATGGGTTAGGACCAGCAAACTCATCTCACATTTTTCAAATTGAAATCAAATTCAAACAAAATTCAAACTCAAAACAAATTTGATTTACTTTAAATAATCTAATTCATAAGATTGTCTTTAGGAATTAATTAGGGTGAATGAACTTACATTGCTTTCATCACTTTATTTCTTTCCTAGCATGCTAAATGTGTATGCCATATGAAAATCATGCATTTATACTTTTTGAAACTCAAATTAAAAATGAAATGTTTCATTTATGTCAAATTGCATGTTTTGGCTAAAGTAAGAATATGAATGGCTATTATCACTATTAAATCTAAAAATTATTTTAAAACTTATAAACCAATTATCAAAACTGAAAGGTATGCTACTTATGATTATTTATAATATGAGTAGAAACATAAAGATGTGCATAGTATGGTTTTCCTCTTTCTTTTAGCATAATTTTGAATAATTGACAAAGTGTATAGTTCATTTGAAAAGAACAAAACATTTGCTTAAATCCTTTCATATTCATTCTTATGTTCTTACTTAAGAAGGACATCCACACTTACACATATAATTTCATATACAAAATAAATAAAACAAACACAACTTTCTTTCTTTTCCATTCATTTCTTTGTACATGCATATGTAATGAAGTGGTATATTAGTCCTGAAAACCCTGGGTTGCAAGGCTTTAAGTTTCCCTAAGTAGGTCTTACACCCTTGAACAATGTATTCAGATTCACTTATGCCTTTCATACGATAGATGCATGTGAAAAATGGATAAAAGAATCACCGCTTTCTACTTAATTAAAATCATGCATCATAAAGCAACCAAATTTTCTTAAGTAACACTACTTAGAATTCATCATTAAAGTGTGCTAAACATCCTCATTTGCAAGTATAGATATGCTTAGGATTCATCCATATTCATGTTATACATGTTGGGAAAGAAGTAAAGTGTTGTGTGTTTTGTGATATTAATTCACTTTACTTAGTCTTAAAATGCCTTTCTCTTTGGATAGGTTTGTTTAGAGAAAATATAAACTTAGGATTAATTAAAACACATAATAAAGGAATCACTAAACAAAAATCAAACATGAATCTACTTTAGAAATTACTTAAGGTAGGGAAGGAAAGAGAAGTTCTCATCTCTTTTCCCTTTCTTTATAACTTAGTAATTAATTATAGATTCATTCAAACCTAAGTAAACCATTAAATAAAAATCAACTAAATCAATTAAACAACTTAAATGAAATTACCCTATAAGTTGAACTTTTCATACTTATGAAATTTAAACCTCAAAGCCTAGCTAAGCATACCACATAAACCTTTTAAAGTTAAGTCACCACTTCTAGCTTTAGTTAAGGTGCATGGTTTGATGCTTTGATTTTATTTTATGATGTAATGTTTTAGTCTAGGTAGGTAGTATAAAATGAATGAGTAGATGATTTTGTCTAATCATTATCTCTATATTATGCTTATGCTTAAGAGCTGTAATAAAAATATAAAAATTGCTTTTATTTGTGCGTGCTTATACCAAAAATCCGGTGGACTTGGTTACCCATGTGGGTACTAAGTCCAATTTATATATATATGGAATATTTATTTAGCTAGGTTTTAATTAAAGAGTTACTTTTTCCTTTTATGTAATTTTGTAAGAATTAGAAGGGGGGAATTAGGGTTAGTGAGCATTGGTATAATATCATCTTATGTATAATGTGAAGCCTTTGAAGTAATTACATTCCATCCATCTAAAAGAAAGAACCAAAAGAAGAAAGAAGAAATGAAGAAGAATGAAGACCCCCATAACATAAATTCTTGCTTAAATGTAATTAATTCATTTATAATCCAGGTTGTATAAGGGTAGACCTCAGCTACCCAATTTATTTTTGGGTTTGTGCAGTGGAGCCCAACCACAAATGACCTTTTATTCTTTTGTGCTAGTTCTATAAATTGATTGATGTTTGTTTAACTTACGCATTAAGATGACATTCTTTCCTTGCTTTGATGTATGGTCCGATGACGATTAGGCTCTTAGGAAAAATAAATCTTCTACCAAATTAATCAATTCAAAACTAAAGATAAATAACTAACCTCATCTAAATCTTAGGTTATAAATCAAGATAAAAGAATTAGCAACCCCTTAGGTGGATGTTGTCTTACTTTTATAACATCATGCATAAAAAGTATATTATTTCACTCTTGTATGCTTATTTTGGGATGTATTATTTTAGACCGATATTAGGTGTATGTGTTAGTCGATTAGCCTAATTATATTTACATATTTTCTTACATTATTACTTAGGGTTGTCATAATAAAAATATAAATGATTTTGTTGCTTTAGCCCCTAAGCATAAGCCAAGTTAGGACATGTGGGTTACCTATGTGTGGGTGCTAAGTCTAATTATTCATATATGTATGGTGTGTTTATCTAACATTTATTTTATAGAGTAGATTTACTTTCCTTCTTTTTTAATGTAATTTTTCATTAGATTAAGATAAGCATTGGTTATAAGATTAAGTCTTATGTACCATGCGATGCCTTTGGAGCAAGCACATCCAAATCAAGCTAAAAGGAATAAAATAAAGGAGCAAGTCAAATGAAGAAATGGGAGATGAAGAAATGAAGAAAGAAGAATGAAGAATGAAGACCCCCATAACATTCATCATTTATAATTGTAATTATTTTCTTGTATAAGGGGTAGAACTCACCCATGTTTCTTTTCTGGGTAATGGTACCCAACCGACCTTTTATTCTTTTATGATAGCTTTATAAAATTTTTTGATGTTTTATTTAGTTTGCATTAGAAAAAGTAAGCCTTTCAAAGTTCAAAGTTTATGATTGGTGATTGTTGTATGACCTAGATGCATTAGTTCTTAAGATAAAAAATAAAATTTCTATCCCATTAATAACTCATAACTAATCTTTTTTAAATGAAAATCTCACAAAAAGCTTATGTATTAAATCAAGATAATTAAATTAAATATTAGTTAATATGTTGAAATATCATGCATATCATCTTATTTTACCATTTTAAGAGAGATTTTACTCTTTAAGATAGAGAGTTTACATCGAATGGGCTTAACCTTTAAGAGCCTATGATGGAAGATCACCTCTTTCTCTTTGATTTGGCTCATAATCAATTTCTCATGCATTTAGGAATACAAAATGGGTCAAAATAAAGAGTCCAAATAAAAAAGTTGATAAAAATTTACATTAGATTTAAGTCATTATTCATACCCCTCATGTTCTAGCCTCTTAGGGAGTGGGTTTAAGGACTTAATTTCTTTTCTAAATAATAACAACCTAGCTATCTTGCAAAAAGCATATGACTTGCCTACATGGATTTAAAGTGTAAGTAGAGTTAGCTGGCTGCCACCCAAAGCGATAATAAATCCAGCAGTAGGGTGGTCTACCCTCTCTTGTGGAGGTAAATCATGTGCCCACTTTCACCTTAGATTTAGGTCATGCTTTGGCCCTTGCCGAAGCTCCCTTGATTTAGGATCTAGGTTGCTATTTCACTTTGGGGATATAAATCCTCCTCACCACAGCATTTTCACAATTATAAGTCCTAGATATTCAATAAAATTTCAACTCAAATAAATAAATCTCCTCAAGTTTGAATATATAGAGCCTAACCATAGGATTGGAGACTAGGCCTTTCTTCCACAATCATGAGCATACCTACCTATCTCCTCCTTCTAATCCATCCCACTTGATTTTCTAAAACACAAACCAATTTATTGATAGTCCTATCTTTGAATTCAGAAAATAATTACCTACTTTAATCTAGTATTCCATTCAGCATGGAGACTTACCTCCATAAGGAACTTAATGGACTTGATTAAATAATCCCTACTTTACTTTTCCATATAAAGTAGGTATTCAAGACCCATCACTTTAAGAGTCCCATTACAGGGGTCCAGTCCAATTAACTCTATCTTTTGAGATAGCACACTATTCATTAATGTCATAATCATCACCTAATTACACCATCGCATCTGGTGTCCCCTCACATATGAATTCAAAAACAAACACCACAAATTTTTTTGGTGACTCCGTTGGGGATGGTTCCTCTCTCCATCTCTAGTAGATGATTGATGTCTCCAAGCATCGATAGTGGACTCACATTTTATGTGAGTCTGAGATTATCTTTCCTTCCATTGGCGCTTAGCTTATTTTCTTCTTAAGGAATGTTAGCCAACATCCTTTAGGTTTTAGGACCTCACTCCATGTAGGTCTTGAAACCCCTATTGGGCTCCCTAATATGCAAAAAAACAAAATTTATCAATGAAGGGAGAGATAATAAAAATTTAGAACCTCCTTACCACAAGCTTGGTGAGGCAAGGTTCATCATAAATTTAAGATAATAAATTCTTTCACAAAATGACACTTTCCAAAAGCACCTTTTCAAAATAGCCACCTTCATTCAACATACTCAAATTTGTTGAATGAAGATTCTATTTTCAAATCATAACATAAAATTGAAACTCCACTCAACATATTTCACATTTGCTAAAGTTGAAGTTTCTCTCTTTTCAAAACCAAAAAATCACAAACATGGCATCAAAACATATCATTGAAATCTATTCAACATACTTAAGATTTGTTAAATAAATTTCACCTTTATTTTGGAATTTTATTTGGCATGACACATTTGTCACACAAAGAATTCTCCTCTCTTTCCAAAAAAAAACTATGAGAGCACATCAAATACATTTGATTCGCACTTAAACATATCAAAGTTGTTAAGTGAGAATCTCATTTTCATATGCATTTGATTCCCACTTAACATGTCAAGGTTGTTAAGTGAGAATCTTATTTTCATGTCACATTTGATTCCCACTTAACATATCAAAGTTATTAAGTGAGAATCTTATTTTCATGTCATATTTGATTACACTTGAAATATCAAAGTTGTTAAGTGAGAAACTCACTTTCATATACATTTGATTCCAGCTTAACATATTAAAACTGACAAGTGAGAATCTCATTTCCATGATATATTTGACTTTTACTTAACATATAAAACTTGCTAAGTGAGAGTCTCATTTTTTATAAATCATATTTTATTTCACTTAACATATTAAATTTGTTAAGTGAGAATCTCATTTTCATGACATATTTGACTCCCACTTAACACACCAAATTTGTTAAGTGAGGGTCTCATGTCACATTTGACTTCCACTTAACATACAAAATTTGTTAAGTGGGAGTCCCATTTTCAAAATAGATATCAATCACATTTGACTTTCACTTAACATACTAAATTTGTTCAGTGAGAGTCTCATATTCAATACATTTGATTCCTACTTAACATACAAAATTTGTTAAGTAAGAATCTCTTTTTTTCAAATCACATCACACTTGGGCTTTCACTTAACATACCAAATTTATTAAGTGAGAGTCCCATTTTCAAAGAAAGAAAACATAAATCACATCACATTTGGACTTTCACTTAACATACCAAATTTGGTGAGAGCCCCATTTTCAAAAGATAAGCAAAACATATATCAATCACATTTGGGCTTTCACTTAAACATACCAAATTTGTTAAGTGAGAGTCCCATTTTCAAAGAAAAGCAAAACATATATCAATCACAATTGGGATTTCACTTAAACATACCAAATTTGTTAAGTGAGAGTCCCATTTTCAAAGAAAAGCAAAACATATATCAATCACACTTGGGCTTTCACTTAACATACTAAATTTGTTAAGTGAGTGTCCCATTTTCAAAGAAAAGTAAAACATATATCAATTACAATTGGCTTTCATTTAACATACCAAATTTATTAAGTGAAAGTCCCATTTTCAAACATAAATCAAACACATGTGGCTTCTACTTGACTTATCAAATTTGTTAAGCATGAAGCCCCATTTTCAAATCAACAATTCACTCATCACATGCAAATGGTATTTCACAAAAAATTTTCAAGCACACAATCATAACCTTTTCTTAGCATACTCAAATTTGCTAAGTAGAGGTTCTTTCAAATCATCAATATTTTCAAACAAGATACACAAAATACAAATATCTCAAAAAATCTCTCCTCAAATTTTGAACCCCCAACCCACCTAAATTGGTTGATTGGTATGGGTTCCAAATCAAAATCATATGGCAAAGTCTCTCCTCACATCATAAATAAGAACCCCATTTAGCATACCTAAAATTGTTAAATGAGGGTTCTAATTCAAAAGGATAAATCAAAATCAATAATTCAAGCCATCAGGGAAAATCTCCTCCTCCCAAATCCATGTAATTTGAACCTCATTCAACATAACCAAATTTGTTGAAATGTGGGTTCTAACTCAAGATCAAAAGATAAAATCAAGCAACATTGAAGCAATGAAAGGAAAGGGATGCCACATAGCTCTTAAGACAAAGGGAGGTTGGGATATCTCCTTATCCCATATCTCCAAGAAAATCATCTCCAAGATCAAAAAGTTACCTTTGCAGGTGCCTGAGGCAGCTCAAACCTCCAACTCTAAGGAAGGTTTGCAAGTTACTAAGGACAACCTGAAGGAGGTAAAAGCCCAATAGTACCAGCGACAACCTCCACTTGCCTAGGATAGCATATTAGCTCAAACCACCGACCAAATGCTCCTTCCACGCTTGCAACTACAGTTCCTAGCTCTTCTTCTAGCCATATATAGAGGGGGGGTGCCAAATCCCTCACTTTGCTTACTTTACTTGATTTTTATTTTGTACCCTCATCCAAATCTAATAAATCAATTAAGTAAGCTGATTTCGATTACATCTGTGTTACTTTTGATGCTCTTCTTGATTTTATTCCTTTAGATAACTCTCTAAGTCTAATCAATAATAACTCTAGTTCTGATCACTCCTCCTCTTCTGATTTAAAAATGGATTTTCCATTCCTGAATCATTCGAGTTCACCCATTGAGATTTATTTGGAGTCATTCGACTCCGATGATCCCATAGGAGAAGCTGTAGGTGAACCTGATGAGCAGGTAGAACTTTCCACTAATTCATCTCATGAAGTCACCAAGTCAACCTCCACGTATGCAGTTCTACCTCCAGGTAGCACCTCGGGATAAGGGTAAACAAGTCATTGATTCTAGTGATCAAGAAGCCCCTCCAGGATGCTCCTCCTATATGATTGTGGAGGACGACAGTTGAAATCCTTGCTCAACTAAGAAAGTTTCTAGCTAAACTAAGCATATATGATGCCCTTGTCTTATCCAAAGAAATGAGGGAGTCATTGATCAAAGCTCTTCTTGATCTAAAAATATGCTTAACTCAGCTGACCATTATTGGAGAGGAGGAATGCTATTCAAGAAGTTACATTCACTGATGAAGACCTTCTTTTGGGGATAACAAAGCACAACCGTCCCCTTTAAATCACAGCGGACTTGGGCAGATTCAGACTCGGTGTTAGTTGATCTAGGTGCATCAATGAACATTATGAGTCTAAAGAATCTCTCCTACTTGAGGATTGACATTTCTGAATTACGAGGAGATTGAATGATCTTGAGAGGATTCAATGACCAAGGCGAGAGAGCTTTAGGCTCTATAGTGTTGCCATTGGAAATAGACGATTGGAAGATAGAAGCCAAGTTCTGCATAATCGATTCAGATACATCTTTCACTGCTTTGCTCGGTAGGCCTTGGATACATGGAAACAACATGATTCCATCCTCTTTACATCAGTGCATCAAATTTTGAAGAGGGGAATTGAGTATTGTGTTAAAAGAGACTTGAAGCCATTCTCAATTGAGGTCGAGATATATGAGGACGCAGCCTACTATCTTCCTCTAAATAAAAAAGTCTATTCTCATGAACTTGGTGAATATTCAAAAACAAAAGAAAAAGAAATAAAAGAAAAAGAAGAAAAGAAAAAAAAAGAAAAAAAAAAGAAAAAAGGAAAAGAAAATGAAAATACAAGTGAGCGAGAATTAGACACCGAGGAAGAAGTAGAGCCAGATATTGGATTCTGCATACAGTTTGTTCCTCCATATGAACACAATGGTAGGATGACTCGACCCTTACCAAGTAGAGGCAGAGGCAAATCTAGAGGCAGTTCCAGAGGTGGAAGATCTCCTCCCTATTGTCCACTTAATAGGAGCTATGTTCAAACTCACAGGAATACCCCCGCTATCCATAAAGACTTAGAATCTAGTTTGGAGGATGAGTCTCATGTGGTTAGCACACCGACCAACCCCTCTTAGCAAGTCCCTTTGGAGGTGACATTCGAGGTAGACAATGATGAAGACTAGGCCTCTATTGACCTCATTTTTAGGATGAGCTCTCAACCCCTCCATCTTAGACATAGGACTCCTCTTAGACTTTAAGAGTTCCTTAGTCTTAAAACACATCTAGTGATTAAGTGGACACTCAACCTAGCCTTAGACATTTGAAGAGTTAGCTATAGAAATAGGTCATGCCTTGGGGGTGTTAGGAAAATTTTCTCCCCTTAGCTTGAACCATTCCTTACATTCCTTCCTTCAAGTCAAACTCCAAATAAATTCTATTTTATTTTCTCCAAACTCTAATCAACTTCATATGATTGAAATCCATGATTGAAACCCATGATCAAAATTCATCAAAATTCCTAAGCCCAAATTTTCCTAAGTCCTTAATCCTCTTTAAGGACTTAACCAAAATCGATCAAAACCAAATCAAAACTTTAGATTTTCTCATAATTCATTTATATTTCCATTTATATTCACATATATAAATGAAATATAAATTCAAACCAATCAAACTAAAATCAAAATTCCAAATCAATTCATGAAATTTTCCTTAAGTCCTTAACTTTCCATTAATGGACTTAGCCTAAATCATCATCACATATAATCAAACTCATGGGATTTTTTCAAAACTCATTTATATTCTCATTTATATCCACATGTATAAATGAAATATAAATATAAATCAATCAAATCAAACCCTCAAATTAAAATTCCCAATTTAAAAATCTTTCCTAAGTCATTAATTTTCCATTAATGAACTTAGCCTAAACTTTGATCAAATCAATTCAAATTCATGGGATTTTCTCATAACTCATTTATATTCACATATATAAATGAAATATAAATATAAATCAATTAAATCAAATTCACAAATTCAAACTTCAAACTATAAAATTTTCCTAATTTCTTAAATCCTTCTTAATGGACTTAGCCTAAACCATGATTAAATCACTTCAAATTCTTGAAATTTTATTATGATACACTTATACTCTCATTTATATATAAGTTCAAACAATCAAAACCAATTCCAAAAATCAAACTCAATTCCACTCAAAATCCAATCTAAGTCTTTCAAGTCAAAATCTTGAACTTAGCCAAATCAATTTCAAATCAAGCCAAACTCTTGATTATCTCTCATGATTCAGTCAAACTTACAATCATGAGCCCATATATAAAAACAAACTCCAATCACTCAATCAAAACCCAAGTCAAAAAAATCAAACCCTAAAGCCTTTAATGTTCACCCTTTGAATATGAAATTGTTAGATGAATCTAAACTCATTTGACTTCAAACTAGTTGTAAATGGATTTATATTTCAATTATAAGTCCATATACAAGATCAATTAAGTTCAAATCAAGCTTTGACCACCCACTTAGACTCACTTGACCCAAAGTGACCTAAAGTACCCTATGAGACAAATTCTAATCCTAACCAAATTGGATTGAACTAAACTCATCTATGCCTCTCATCATGATCAACAATCATCATGGGATGATCAATCAATCAAATTAGGTCAAACCAAGTCAAACCTAAGGATTGACCAAGTCAACACTTAACCCAACATGAAACCTAACATAGACAAATTCAACCATAGGCCAAATTGATTGAAACCATTGATCTAAGTTCACTCATGACCTATGTTTGAACTTGACCAAGCCAACATTTGAGCCTAACCTAGCCCAATTTACGCTTGACTAAGTTGACCCATTTTGACCTAAAGGGTCAAAATGTAAAAAACTTGATCTATGCCAAATTGATTAAAACCAATGGGTAAAGTCCATTCCAAATCACTTGTGGAACTTGATCAAAGCCTCAGCCAACTAGACTAACCCAAAGGCCAATTGACCTTAGACCCAACATGACCTAAAAGGGTCATGTTGAGCCAAATTTGAACATAACTAAAATTGATTGTAAAAAAAGATATCAATTCATTCCATATGACTAACCTAACCGAAATCTACCCTTGACCTACCTCAAATAGGTCAAATGGGTCCAATAGTTCAACTCGACCCATTTGACCTAAATGAAGTCATATGAGCCAAATTCAAAACTATACTAATTTGAATCAATCCAAAGCCACCAAAAAATTTCAAATGGTCATATGATCTTGATCTAACCCTTGGTTTGACCCCAATTTGACCAGTTGGTCAACTTGACCCAAAGTTGAATTTTGACCTAAATGGGTCAACATTAGCCAAACTCATCAAATGAATTCCAAATATTATGAAACTTGGCCAAACCGTTTTCTTCACATATCCAACATATCCAAATTGAAATATCAACAAAATGAGCATCCTACCCTAGGCCATAGAACAAATTTTGGCTTAATACATGGGTAATTTGGTCACCCTCTTCATATCCACTTGAAGCATTCCTAAAAGCTCAATGTGACCCAATGAAGAGTGGTCCACCCACCCTAATGGGTTTGTCTCAATTGGTCCCAAGACCAAACCCAACCTCATGGGTCAAAATGGCTTATTTAAAATCCCTCTTACACTCAAATTCAAGCACATGAGAGGTTGGCATTCCACTCAAGGCCTCAAACTGAACATGTGTAAGCATCTAACTGATCAAACAACCATCCCATTGTGATCAATTAGATCAAAATGGTAAAATGGCTTGAGACCATTCGATCCTTCAAGGGGAAAGATATACTCCCCCTGATTGAATTCAAATCCAAGATTCCTCAATTCAAGTCAGAGAGAGTGTTAGAGCCATGAGAGCATTCCTAAGCTTCCTATAATGGAATTGAAATCAAGTTTTCTTGATTTTCTTCCTTAGAAAATAGGGGAGCTCCTTTCATATTCAAACTCACCAATTTCACTTCAATTACTGCATACCATCGTGAGCTAAGTTTAGTGCACCCAAGCTTTCATTGGAGTTCCCACAGCAAGGAGGAGTTGAATTGAATCAAAGCCACAAAGGGGAGCAAGGGGAGTTGGTCCATAATGCAATTCACATAACCTCAAGAGCTCATTCTTCCAACATAGCTTCATCTCAACCATATGAAGCTTCTCCAAGAATCGCACGATCACCTCAGAGGTATGAACTTTTCACCACCCAGCATAGGAGATGTTGGTCCTTTGTGAAGAAAATTTTCAATTCAAGTGAATCCCACCATGATGTGCCACTCTTGGCTTTAGATGGTGGGTTAAGTTTGTTTGAATCAGCTCACGAATTGATCTTCCCAGATCATGGATGGTCTATTGATCAAGGGGGAAGAATTTGAGAGATCTCACCATCCATCCACACATTTTGGATGGACGGCTGAGATTATTCCCATGTTTAGAAATTCTTTTATTCTTTTTAAAACTGTGGGGAGATCTCTGGCCATCCGATCTTTAATCGGACGACAGAGATCAAACTGCATCTACCGCTAACCGCTTCTTTAGATTTGACATTTAAGTGAATCTATCGTGATGCATGTAAAACATGTACACCGCCAATGTCATGTCTTGAGTTATAGGGTTAGTTAAAATGCCTTAATTAATTTTAATTAATCTAGGGATCTTCTAAAATTCATAACTCTCTCTATTATATTCAAAAAAATATGAAATAAAATCCTATAAAAAGATAATTCGACCTAGAATATTTTAAAGTTAATTTCAATGGGTTTTGATTATAATTTTCTCTAATTTTGGGTTTTATTGGAAACTTCATTTTGCTAATTGTTTTTAATTAAGCCTCTAATTAATCCCAAACTTGGTATGATTTAGGGATGACTTCTGCCACCACTAATTTTCTTGGGGTTTATTGAAGGCTTGATTAGAAAAATTGCATATGGATTTCTTAATTCCCCTCATTATGTAATTAAGGATAATTAGGGTGCAATTAGTGAATTTATGTAGTCCTAAGTAGGTCTTATACCTTAAATCGTTAACAATGGCATTGTACTTATGCCTTTATTACTTTCATGCATGTATATGAAATTTTGATAAGGAAAATATTTTCTTTTTAAGAAAAATCATACATCTTTAACTTCTAAATTTTCATAAATGAATTACTTAGCATGCATCATAAAAGTGTGTTAAATACTCATTTGTATGTATAGATATTCTTTGGGTCCATCCATATGCGTGTTATATATGTTGGGAAAGATATGAAGTAATGTGTGTTATGTGAATTTTGATTCATTTTATTTAATCTTAAAATGCCTTTCTTTTTAAATAGGTTTTAGAGTTTATCAAAACTTAGGATTAATTAAAAGATTTAATCAAAACATTCACCTAAATAAAACCAAAATGTGAATCGCTTTAGAAATTACTTAGTTAGGAAGGAAAGAGAAGTCTCCTTCTCTTTCCCTCTCATAACTTAGTAATTAATTAGGATTCACTTGAACTAAATCAAAACATTAAATAAAACCAACCCAAAATAATTAAACAACTTAAATGAAACCCTCCTCTAAGTTGAACATGTTTTCACACTTAGGAAATCTAAACCTAAAGCCATAGCTAAGCATGCCACACAAACCTTCAAAGCACACACATTAGCCTAAGTTGCCACTTCTAGCTTTAGGTTAGGTCGGTGCATAGTTTGATGTTTTATTTTATTTTGTGATATATTTTTTAGACTGAATGTTAGGGTATATGCTCATAAAATGAATGGTCGGATGCTCTTAGTCTAACTATTCTTTTCTACAAGTGATTGTGCTTAAGGGGTGCTATCATAAATAAAAATATAAATACTTTTGCTTGTAGGTGCTTTATACCCCTAAGCATAATCCAATAGGCCAAGTGCACTTAGTCATTCATGTGTGGAGTGATAAATCCAATATACATGCTTGGGATTTGTGTGATTTGTTTTAGCTAACCTTCATTTTACAAGTGTTAGTTAGATTTCCATTCTTTCCCTTTTCATGTAAATTTATACAATTAGGATTTTGGAATAATTATTATGGGGATTAGGATGAGCATTGGTCATAAGATCCTATCTTATGTACCATGTGAAGCCTTGGAGTATCTACCATCCAACCATCCAAAGGAAGGAACCAAAAGAAGAAAATAAGAAAAGAAGAAGAAAGAAGAAACGAAGAAAGAAGAAATAAAATTTGAAGACCCCCATAATAATGAATTCCTTTCTTAAATTATAATTTAATTCATTTATAATACGGGTTGTATAAGGGTAGAGCTCGGCTACAGCAGCCTTTTATTCTTTTTGTAATTAGCTTTATAAATTGATTGATGCTTTATTTAGCCATTTCATTAAGTGGCATGCTTTTCCTAGTTTCTTCCTTGCTTTATGTATGGCCTGGATGTGGATTAGGGTCTTTAGGAAAAAATAAATCTTCTACCCAACCTAACAACTCAAATTAAAAATAAAGAACTCATAACCTCACCTAAAGCTTAGGTTTCAAATCAAGATAAAAGAATTAGCAACCCCTTAGCTTGATGAGTACTTCTTTTATAATATCATGCGCAAATGCATCTTATTTCACTCTTGATTGGAGGGCTTCCACCTTTTCTAGAGAAACTTGGCTTGATCTTTGAGAGCCATGGTGGAAACTCACCTCCTCCCTTCTCACTGATTTTGGCCAATAACCTTATTTCTCATGCATTAGTCATATGAATTCTATTAGCTTGAGTCAAAATAATTGTCTAAAATTAAATTTGAATTGCATTAGATTTAGGTTATTTGAAGCATGCCCTCTACATGATCTAGTCTCTTTAGGGAGTGAGTTTAAGGGCTTAGTCTCTTTCTAAATAAATAAAAGCCTAGCTATCTTGCATAAGCATAATGACTTGTTTACATGTATTGAAAATCGTAGGAGGAGCTAGTTGGCGGCCACCCCCAGGCGGTTATGAGTCCAAGCTGTCGGGTGATTTGCCCTTTCTTGTGAAGGCAAACTAATTACCCATTTTTCACCTTAAATTTAGGTTGTGCTTTCGGCCCTCACCAAAGCTCCATAGATTTAGAATTTGAGGTTGCTTCTCCCCTTTGTGGGCCATAAGCATAATTCCTCACCTCTTAGGCATGTTCTTAATCTTGTGTTAAGGAATCATAAGTCCTAAATTTCTAATGAAAAATACAACTCAACAAACTAAATCAATTTCAAAAGCCCAACTATAGATAGTTTGAGATGCTCTAGGTCTCCCAGCATCGTACATCTCCTACTTATCTTCAATTTTGATTCAATAATAAATCCCTCTTTGATCAGTCCCTTTAATCTTTCAATAATAAACCAATCGATTGATAGTCCTTCCTATTAAAATCTTCAAAGAGAACTATCATTTACCTTAATAGAGAGTTTTCCAAGGAATCCCTATTCCTTAAGATGTAATTAACTATGGGGGCTTGCCCTTGTAGGGAACTTAATGAACCCAATTTTAAATTTACCCTACTTTACATTTCCATGTAAAGTATGGGAAGAATCTCTCATACATATGCAGACCTATCATCCTTAGGAGTCTTTATTGAGATGATTAGGTCCATTAAAGGGTAGTGACTTCTATCTCTCAAGATAGTACACTATTTCCTTGTGATGTACTCGATCACCTGAATAAGTACATTTGTGGATCTACATGGCATCCTAAAAAGATGAATTTTTATAAGTCTACCTCTTTCTTTTCTTACCAATAGATTTGAAAGGCGACCCATTATAGGAATTTTTCTCTACAGTCTCAAAGCAAAGCATGTATGCAACTGAATCACTATTATGTAGAATAATTAGACAGTTGTTGGGAACCTTAGCTCTAATCTCACTTTCTTCCAAAAAAGTTGAAGGTTTAGTAGTTAAGGAGTCCCCCAAGTAATCCATAGATGTCAGGCCAAAGATATTTTTGTTGAGAGCATCATCCTCAAGTCAAGAAGCTGGTGTAAAACTTGAGGATGATTCATATAAAGATTTAATATAATTGCTTTTTGATTGGTATCCATCTTAATATAGAAAAGAAGAGAACACACACTTGGTCTAAACACATGTCAAATTACTGAAAGGTTATGGGACAACCAAAGTAGATTTTCTCGCCAACCAGACTATTCGCAGGGTCCAATGATGATGATAATCATTGCCTAATCATCACCACTCATTTGGGGTATGATAGGCTCTTCTCAAATCATGCTAACTCTTATGAGAAGGTATGTTTTGAAACTTCAGATGACCCAAAGGAGCTTGAAGTCAAAGAGGCACTGCCAGAGTTCGAAGAAGAGATCGGATCAACCATCGATGAACTTAAAGAGATCAACTTAAAAACTGAAGATAATCCATGTCTGGCATACATTAGCTCATTATTTAATGAAGAGGAAACCAATGAATTAGTTAAGTTATTAGTTGAGTTTAAGGACTACTTTGCATGGAGTTATAAAGAAATGCCCAGTTTATCTCCTAATGTAGTAGCCTACAAACTAGCAATAGAACCTAATGCTAACCCTATCAGGCAAGATCCTAGACACATGCGATTAAACGTTAAACAATATGTCACTTCTAAGATAAAAAAATTGATCGATGCTAACTTTATCAGGGAAGAAAAATATCCTTCTTGGTTAGCAAGTGTCATCCCAATTAAGAAAAAGAATGGCCAAATTCACATATACGTCAATTTTAGAGATCTAAATAAGGCATATCCTGAGGATGAATTTCACTTCCTATACTAGAAATAATGGTGGGCATCGCCTCATCTCATGCATAATTCTTCTTTATGTATGGGTCATCTTACTACAACCAAATCAAGATGGCCCCTGAGATTGAAAGAAACACTACTTTTTGAATCCCAATCGGAATATATTGCTATAAGGTGATGCCTTTCAGCCTTAAAAATGCAAGTGCTACATACCAGCGGGCCATGACTATCTTCAACGAACTCATTCATCATCAAATTGAATGCTATGTTGATGATCTAGTAGTCAAAAATAAAGAAAAAAGACCATCTCTTTGACTTGAGAGTAGTTTTTGAATGGTTAAGATAATTTGACCTCAAAATGAATCCCCTGAAGTGAGCATTCAAAATAGCTTCAGGGAAATTCCTTGGGTTTGTTGTTCGACACCAGGGAATAGAGATTGATGTAGAGAAGATTAAGGCTATCTTAGAAATGCCACCACCTATAAGTATAACTCAACTCAGATCAATCCAAGGAAGGTTGGCATATCTTAGATGCTTCATTTCAAACATATCAGAAAGATGCCAACCATTCTCAGCACTTATAAAAAGGATGCCAAGTTCAAGTGGGATGATAAGTGTCAGCATGCCTCTGAAGACATCAAGCGCTACCTAATGACGCCACCAATTTTAGTAGCCCCTATTCCAGGCAAGCCGTTGATCCTCTACACCACTGCATTAGATTACTCCCTAGTGCTTTATTGGCTCAAGCCGACAACAAAGGGAAAGAAAAAGCTCCCTACTACCTTAGTCGTCGTCTAATTCCTACTGAGGCAAACTACCCACCTATTGAAAAACACTGCCTAGCTTTAATGTTTGCATCCCAAAAGCTATGGTACTACAATCTTTCTCATAAAGTGAATCTAATCTCCAGGATCAATCAACTGCAATATCTCATGACATGGTTGATGCTATCCAGATGGTTGCCGTGTTAGTCCATGATTTTTTCACTGTTTGACATCATATTTGTACCCCTCCATGCAGTTAAAGGACAAGAACTAGCAGATTTCTTAATGGAACACACAATTACTGTTGATTCCCCGCTTAGTGATGACCTCCCCGATGAACAAATCATGAACTTAGAGGACACTAGCATTCACCATTGGGAGATGTATTTTGATGGTGTGGCTTCCTTTCAAAAAAGAGAAGAACCATGATCTACTCTTCCAGGAAAGGCAGGGGTAGGAATAGTCCTCCTAACTTTGAACTGCGATGTGATGAGATTCTAATATCATTTGTCCAACCCATGAACCAATAACGAAGCCAAATATGAAGCTCTTATTGTCGGGCTGGAGTTGGTCATTACACTATGCGTTCAGAGTATCAACATGTTCAGGGATTCTCAACTCACCATCAACCAAATCGCTTGGTCTTATGAAGTTCTAAAGTCTAAGCTCCATTATTACCACAAGTACACTATGGAGTTGTTGGACCAAATCTTATAGGTTACCATCTATAAGATTCCTGATTCCTCATGAGAGAACATAGTAGGTGATTAGCCAAGCTACAAAGAAGTTGTCATGTTTGAAAGATGAGACCATTCCAATAAGGGTCCAAAATAAACAAGTCTTATCCCTTGATGATGCTGAACTCATCGAGAGATTCTCTATTGAAAGGGAGGTTATCATTGCCAAAAAGGATGAGGAGTCAGATTGGATGCAACCATTCATGGATTATTTACATACAGGCAAACTACCTCAAGAGATGTCACAAGCATCGTGAAGTGAGCCCTTTCCTACACTCTCATACAGTATCAAATCTTTTGATCATATGTGGGTTATCTAGAAAATATGAAGGTCATAGATCATGATTGAGGTACACTCGTGTTTAAGAGTGCATCAATCTAGTCTGAAGATGAAAGCTAAGATCAAAAGACTAGGATACTACTGACCTTCAATGATCACAGACTGTATGGATGTAGCTAGGAGATGCCACCAATGTTAGGTACACGGTGTAGTCCTACATCAACCACCCAATATTCTACATCCTACATTGGCCTCATGGCCATTAGGGTACCAACATAGTGGGTCTAATCAATCCTCTTTCTTCCAAGGGTCACTAGTTTATTCTAGCTGCCATCGACTACTTTTCTAAGTGGGTAGAGGCAATCCCACTTAGAGAGGTCACAGCTCAGCATGTGCTCCAATTTTTTAAGAACTATATCATATATAGGTTTGGGGTGCCTCGATGAATTATATCTGATAATGGTACTGCATTCAAGAGCACTAAAATCAACAGCTTTGCCTAAAGACACAACATAGATTAGAGATACTCTACTATCTACTACTCGAGGGCAAACGGTCTAGCAAAAGTATTCAACAAAACTCTCATTCAAATATTAAAGAAGACACTAGATGATAATAAGAGATAGTGGCAGCAAGTTGAAACCGTGGCCTATATCGCATATAGAACATCAACTCAATATACCCCTTTCTTCTTCTTATAGTCCGCTCTACCATTAAAGTCTAACTATCATCATTAAGGATGGTTGTAGTAAGATCAATGGAGCGTAACGCTAAGTTACTGAAGAGCTCAAGGTTTGGAGAAGAGACACCTCAGCATGCCGTAACCTCGAAGTTGTAAAGCCAAAATGATTCAAGCTTACAACAAGTTGGTCCGTCCTAGAGCTTTTCAAGTAGGAGAGTTTATTTTAGTTCTAAGGAGACCAATTGTCCTTCGAATGATGGGAGGCAAGTTCGAACGAACCCACTTGGGAAGGCCCTTTTTCCATGGAGAAGGCCTACTAAGGAGGATCTTATCAGCTCATAAACTGTAAGGGAGAGCACCTTATGCTTCCAATCAATTGGATCTACTTAAAGAAATACTATCCGTAAATCTTGTTTGAAAATTATCATCAATAAAACTTATTTTCATATTAAATTTCATCTTTTATCTGTTAGAAATATCTTTCGCCATGAATCATCAGTGGGGTAAGTGTAAGAGAACCCGAGTGACATCCTATCCCTCCACAACACAAACACAAACTATAAACAATCTGTTAAGAGAACCCAAGAGGATCTTATCAAACAACACAACCACGTTAGTGTAAGAGAACCCAAGAAGCATCCTTTCTTGGTGGAGTCATAATTGCCCCTCTGGCATCATTTCATCCATTCTTCTACGTGTTTAGGGTAAGTGCAAGAGAACCCAAGCAACATTCTATTCCTTCTTTCACAACACAAACAAACACATATCATTTGTCTTGATCTATTTTGATGTGGGAGCAAGCCCCCATAGCACTCCATTACCGCTTAGTCTAGATATGCTACCTTATTAGTGTGTCACCAAAGTGGTCACTCATCCAATGGATGTGAGTCCCCACGATTTCTTACTAACTTGACCATTGCAAATCAACAAGCTCAATGTCCTTGGTAGTCTTACAAACAATAAGCTACCCCATATTGACTTTGTTTAAGAGGTTGTAAGCCTACACTCTTTCTTATTCGACTGGCCATCATGAATTGATTAGGTCGAGTATATTTGAGGTTTAGGATAAGTCCCCCAGTGGCTTATTTCCTCTTGACTACTTCAAGTTTAGGTTTAGTCCTTACACAGGATGCCTCGCTTAGTAGTCATCCTAGTCGATAGCCTCGAAATGAAGAAAGACTATCCCTGCAATCTCAGAGAGATGTCTGTCTACACACCTTTGTTCATTGATTATCGCACAATGAACCTGATGTCGCCATGTTGGGATGACCCACCCGGTGGATACACTCTGATGTGAGTCTCCATGCTTTCTCTTTGAGTTGGCCACCATATACTTATAGGCTTTCCTTCTGTGGTTTTGGATAATGCCCCAACCACCTCCCTATGGGCACTCTATTTGGATTACATCCTTACCCCATTTAAACACTACCCCAATTACTCTTGAATGGACATCCCTTTCCTAGTAGCCACCTCATGGTTTGAGAACTTATCTTACGATATGCATTCTCCTTGGTCCTATAGATGGACTAAGATATATTGCTTTCTCGGGTCCCTCACAAATCAATAGGGTCCACGATAATAATAAACAAACAAAATATATCTTCGCTTATGGATTAGGAATTCTATCGCCTAGTGGCCCTTTCTTAAGAAAGCATCCTCAAATGTCAAGAAACTCCCTATAAGAATTATTCCACTACCTTGAGTCAGATAAGTCCCCTGCAAACTCAATCACCTTTAGGTAGGGTTTAACTTTTTGTACATCCAAAGAGTCACCTTTGGAAGATATAAGTCTATTACACATTCTTTCCAACATGACCATTGCACAGTACTAGGCAGCCTTAGGTCGGGTTCAATTTATTGTGCAAGCAACCAATCACCCTAGTGGTTCCTTGTGTAATGAGTCCCCATTTTCTTCCTAACTTGACCATCAAACAAAAAATCACCCAGGTTGGTTAGCTCTACCCATCGACTCATTTATCCCTTTAGATTTGTAAATCTAAGACAGGTCTAGGATGATATTAGCTCCTTCTTAGTGGATCCATCACACACCAACGGGATCCATCAAATTAAAATAAATGAAATTAAAATAAATGTAATCCAATCAAATGACATTATCCTGACTTCTTTCGAGCTAATATAAGTCCCCAAATAGCATTCATTCAGTAGTCGCCCTAGGTTGGGTTTGATTTTTTGCATCCAAGTCACCCCAATTCCTCATGATGTGAGTCTCCACACTTTATTTCTAACTTAACCATTGTACATCAAAAGGCAACTTAGGAGTAGTTCTACCATGTGGCCTAGACTATCCCTTTGATTTGTAAATCTATGATAGGTCTAGCCATATTATCCCTTCCTTAGTGGATCCATCGCAAATCAATGTGGTGCATTTCATCAAATCCCTATCCTCCTCCTGGAGTCCAAATTAAATCTATCTTCTCTCTTTTGACTCCATTTGAAATATGTGCTCAAAACCAAATCAAACTCATCAATCTTTTCTCTTTAAATCATCAAACCAACTCAAACTTTTATCTATCCTGGATAATCTCAACATGCTTCCTAGTGGAAGGTTCACATGCTTGAACCCCAAGAGATCATTTCTTTCTCTCTTATTCCCTCGACAAGTTGAAAATTGCAAAGATCTGATTCTTTCTACACCGCTTAGGATAGATCATATTAGTATTTATGATCCTTCATTATTGTTGATCATCTCATCAACACTAATGTGGTATATTTGTCACCACACCACACCTATTAGCACTCCTGACCAATTTTGAAGTGAGTTCTCAACTTCCTTATCATGATCTAGACTCTTATAGAAATAAATAGTTCCTTAGTCATAAGACACTTCAAGTGATTAGTTGAACACTTAACCTAACCTAGAGACTTAGAAGAGTTAGCCATATAGGTTGTGCCTTAGGATTTAGGAGAACTTGCCTACCCTATGCCTCAAACCCAATTGCTTCCTTCTTTCAAACCAAACTTCAAATTCAAAACCAAATCTAAATCTAAATTTCTATCAAATGATTGAAACCCATGATTGAATTCAAATTATAAAACCTTTCCTAAGCCCTTCGATTTCATCTAATCGACTTAGCCTTACCTAAATCCAAATCACTCCAAACTCAAGTGATTTTTTTTATAACCCATTTATAGGTTTATTTATATTCACAAATATAAATGAAATATAAATTCTTGAACTTGGCTAAATGCTACCCAAATCATCTCAAAACCCATTGATTTTTTCATGAATCAATCATTCTTACAATCATTGACCTAAATATAAACATAAATTACAAATATCAAACCAAATCCAAGCTAACCCAAATCAAACCCAAATTTTCCCAATTGAAATTGTCATATGAATCAAAACTCATTTGGTTCCAAACCAATGAATTGATTTATATTTCAAACTTAGGCTCATGTCTGAGTTCAACTAAACTTGAATCAAGCCATGATCAAACCAATTAACCTATTTAGGTTCACTTAACCCAAAGTGGCCTAAATGACCTTTATGAGCCAACTTCTAATTCAACCAAAATTAGATTGAACTAAACCCATCCAAATCTCACAACATGATCAACAATCATCATAGGTTAATCAATTATCTTAAATTGGGTCAAACCAAGTCAAACTAGCCTTGACCAAGTCAACACCTAGCCCAAATGAAACCCAAACTAGCTAAAATCTACCATATGCCAAATTGATTTAAATAATTACCAAATTAACTCATAATCATTGAACAATCTTAACTTGAGACAAACCAAGTTTCTTGTCCATTTGACCCAAGTTGATGAAATTAGATGGTCATTGATTTCATCAAATTTTGAAATGGCTCAAGTTCATTAAATCACTTATTGATTAAAGTCATATGTGAAAGACCAATTTGTCAACTTGACCCAACTTAGCAAATTAATTTACAAATTAGCCAAAATATAAATTATTAATTAAACCAAAATAATCATTTTAATTGCCAATTGAACTTAACTCAACAATCCAATTGGTCAAATTGGTCTTGACCCATTTGACCTATATGAATCCAAATGAGTGATAACCAAATCCAAAGAAAATTAAATCAAACCAATGACACAATACATTAAATTTGTGAACTTGACCCAACCTGATTGACTCAATTTGACCAATTGATTAACTTGACTAACATAACCTAATTTGACCTAAATCAAATCAAGCTAAATCAAACCAAATCAAACTATAAACCACTTGAAATTTGGGCTAACCCACTTTGACCCATCCCAAATCTACCCAAACCAAACCCATAGCTAAATGAGTTAATTAGGGCATCCCATGTGATAAGACACATGCTTATTGAGTCATTTTCTCTCATGGCCACTGGCACCCAACCATATCCACATAGGCACCTTGGACCATGGATGACCTAACCTCTTAAAAATGATCCATGGGGAGGTAAAATCACCTCCCCATTCCCATTTGATTAATAAATTAATAAGATTAATCAAAAATCCAAATCATACCTGAACCTTAATTAACCAATTGAAAGGGTTTAGGGATTGAGACTTAGGCTCTCTTTTCTTTGTCTCTTTAACTAAGCCCATCTCATTCTGGTTGGTTAAGGTTAATTAAGGTTTTATTATATAATTTATGAACTTAATTAATTCAACTAAATCCATTTCCCTAATTTAATCTTGGATAGCTCTTTGGGTGTTCAATAACCCAAAGTCAGAGATAATGAAATTATGGTTAGCTCACATGTGTGAGAAAATCATAAGAGTAGTTAAGTGAGATCATTTAAGTTTACTTAACTATTAATCATTAGCCAATATTAGGTCCCTTTCATTTCTTAGAGCATTAAAAAATTTATTTTCCATGTGGTTGCATATCATATTGGCTCATTATCAATTAGTTAATTAACTTAAAGTGATGTAAGGGGTTAATTAATCCACTTAATTCATACAACCTAATTAAACCATAAAATCAACCTAATTACTTTTTCATTAAATCAAATTAACTCACACATGGGGCATGGATTAGGACCAACAAACTTCTTTCACTTTCCTTAATTCAAATCAAACATAAAGATGAAATAACATTAAAGAAATTTAGTTTATTTTAAGTGGCTTTGTTTAGTATGATTATCCTTAGGAATTAATTGGAATGAATGAGATCATGTGGTTATATTCCTTTATTTCTTTCTAATTGTGTTCCATATTTCTTGCCATGTATAATGACGCATTCATTTCTTTTAAAATTAACTAAATGAAATAGTTTCTTTTATGTCTAATTGCATGTGTTGATTTAAATTAAATAGTGTGGCTATTATCACTATTAAATCAAATGTTATTTTCAAAAGCCTATAAATTAATTATTATAAATGAAGTGATGTTAATTGCAAATATCTACAAGTTTACATGTGTTGATAATATAAGATATGCAATATGAAATTCTCTTTCCTTATCTTACATGGATTTATATAGGATTTACAAACATATAGTTCATTCGAAAAAACATGACATTTTTCTAAATCTATTCCTATGCATCTCCATGTTAAGACTTAGGAAGAATTTCATATCACATATGTAAATCACATAACCTAATCAAAAATGACTTCTTGCATGACTTCTTATTCTTGTGGTTCTTTTTGTACATTCATATGTGTATGAGAAAAGTGGTACATTAGTCTGACACCTCAAGGATTTAGTATCCCTAAGTAGGTCTTATACCTAAAAAATAATGGCATCATCTCTAAGACTCTTATATATATATATATATATATATATATATATATATATATATATATATATATATATATATATATATATATATATATATATATATATATATATATATATATATATATATGTATGATGTGGCCAATGAATAAGAATCATAAATCAAATAAATCAAACATAACTTTTGCATGGGTTTTCCTATCCTTGTAGTTATTTTTACATCTACATGCATCTAAGAAAAGTGGTATATTAGTCTGGACATCCCGGGGCTGCGAGGCTTTAAGTAGCTCTAAGTAGGTCTTGTACCTTACGTCCCTTGTGTAGAAAATAATGATGATGTACTTACTAAAAATTTTATACATGTGAATTTGTATCTAGCTAATGGACGAAAAATCTCTCTTTTCTATTAAAAGGCATGCATTCATAATTCAATCAAATGAAATATTTAAATTCCAAACACACTTCTTTGCATTTATCATTCAAGTATGCTAAAAATCTAAATTTCTTGTATAGGTGTTGTGGTTCATTCAGATGCATGATAGACATGATGGAAATAAATGGATGAATATGTGTATGTGATAGTAATTCATCCTAATTAATCTTAAGATATCTTTCTTATTGAATAAGGCTATTTAGAGTGAACCTAAATTTAGGATTGATTATAATATTTAATAAGTCATTCATTAAAAGAATTTGATTAATTAACTTACTTTAGAAGTGACTTAAGGTAAGGATGAACGAGGTTCCTCTCTTTCTTCTCTTTATAACACTTTGTTGCTAAGTGTAGGTCATATGAAATAACAAAAACACCAAATAAAATCTTCAAATCAATTAAATCGCTTAAAGAGAAATCAACCCTTTATAAATTAAATCACACACTTAGCAAATTACATCTCTAAATCCTAGTTGGGACATACCACACAGCTTTAATTCACACACATCGAATTAAGTCACTATTTCTAGTTTTATGTTAAGGTGGTGCATGGTTTGATGTATGCTTGTTTTATGATGTATTATTTTAGATGGATGTTAGGTGTATGTCGTATGATATGAGCCTGATATTAGCCTAATTATTTTTCCTATGGGGGTTTATAAGCCATTATAATAAAATATAAATGCTTTTATGCGCTGTTTATCCCCTAAGCAAAACCCAAGTTAGGACAAGTGGGATTGGTTACCTATGTGT
This sequence comes from Cymbidium sinense, assembly GCA_021442155.1. Classification (NCBI taxonomy): domain Eukaryota; kingdom Viridiplantae; phylum Streptophyta; class Magnoliopsida; order Asparagales; family Orchidaceae; genus Cymbidium; species Cymbidium sinense. The sequence goes on from CM038224.1 coordinate 25,076,785, forward strand.
GGGGTTCTAAGTCTAAATTATTCATATAACTATTTGGGATGTATGGTGTGTTCAGCTAACATTTGTTCTGCATGGCTAGCTAGATTTACTTTTCTTCTTTTAATGTAATTTTGCATTAGGATTAGGATGAGTGTTATGGGGGATTAGGATGAGCATTGGTTATAAGACTAAGTCTTATGTACCATGCGATGCCTTTGGAGAAAGCACATCCAAATCAAGCTAAAAGGAAGAAAGAACTGGAGCAAATCAAATGAAGAAATGGGAGATGAAGAAATGAAGAACGAAGAATGATGACCCCCATAACATTCATCATTTGTAATTATATTTATTTTCTTGTAATCTAGGTTATATTAGGGTAGAACTTGGCTACCCATGTTTCTTTTCAAGTTGTGCATGGTACCCGATCATCTTTTATTCTTTTCTATAGCTTTATTAAATTGTTTGATATTTTGTTGCTTGTGCATTAAAAGCATGCATTTCCATAGTTCATTTATAATTGGTGATTGTTGTATGGATTGGATGCGATTAGGCTCTTAGGATAAAAATAAATTTTCTATTCCATTAATAACTTATAACCAAACTTTTCTTTAAATAACTCAAAATCTCACATAAAAGCCTATGATATCAAAATATTTATCATGTTGTTGCTAAAAATATCACACATATCATCTTGTTTTGCTCGTTAAGAGAGGGCTTCCATATTTTCCATAGAATTTAACTTTAAGATGATGGAAGAACCTCTTTCTCTTTTGATTTGGCCCATAATCAATGTCTCATCCATTTAGGCATACAAAATCTCATAGTCTATGCTAAAATAAAGAGTTCCTAAATTAAATGAAATTTGACAAAAAATTGCATTAGATTTAAGTCATTAATCATACCCCTCATGCTCTAGTCTCTTAGGGAGTGGGTTTAAGGACTTAGTTTATTTTCTAAATAATAATAATGTAGTCATCTTGCCAAAAGCATATGACTTGCCTACATGGCTTTAAAGAGTAGGAGGAGTTAGTTGGTCACCCAGCGATAATAAGTCTAGCATGGTCTACTCTCATGGAGGTAAATCATGTGCCAACTTTTGCCTTAGATTTAGGTCATGCTTTGTCCAAAGCTCCCTAAATTTAGGATCTGAGATTGTTATTTCCCTTTGGGGCTACAAGCATAAATCTTCACCTCATAGGCATTTCCACAATCTTGTATTGTCGAATTATAAGTCCTCGATATCAACTAAAATTTTAACTCAAATAAATAAATCTCCTCAACTTCAAATATATAAAGCCCAATCATAGGATAGATTGGAGTGATCACTAGGCTTCTTAGTATCATGAGCATTCCCTACTTATCTCTTTTGGCGTCAATAATAACTCTCTCATTCTGATCCATCCCACTTGATCTTCTAAAATATAACCAATTTATTGATAGTCATATCTTTGATTTCTTTGGAGACAACAACTTATTTTAAAGTATTCTTGGGGATTCACTTGTTAAGTTACATTAACTTTGGAGGCTTGCCTCCATAGGAACTTAACTAACCCAACTTAAAATAAACCCTACTTTACTTTTCCATCTCTAGGAAAATCTTTGGTATTCAAGACCCTTCATGTTAAGTACTTATTAGGTGATTGGGTCTATTGTAGGGTAATGACTTCTATCTTTTGAGATAGTACACTATTCCTTAATGTTGTACCCGATCACCTCAATAAGTACATTGTACACCTTCAGATCTGTGTGGTGTCTCCTCACATATACACACACAAACAAAATTTGAAAAATTAAAATCACACTTTAGAAAGTGGTTTGAGGTAGGAATGAAAGAGGTCAACCTCTTTTCTTTACAACACTTAGTTGCTAAGTGTATGTCACATGTAACAAAAGAAAACAAAAATTAAAACTTGCAAATCAATTAAAGCACTTAAAATAAAACCACCCTTTAAATTGAATCTTTCTACACTTAAAAATTATTAACTCTAATTCTTAGCAAGACGTACCACACAAGTCTTAACACACACATTAGAATTAAGTCACTACTTCTAGCTTTATGTTAGGGCAATGCTTGGTTGATTGTATATTTTATTTTATGATGTAATATTTTAGATTGGATGTTAGGGTGTATGTTTTGTAGACTGGATGATAGGCTATGATTAGCCTAATCATATTTTCTGAAGGAGATTATTCTTACGGGGTCGCTGAAAAAAGTATAAATGCTCTCTTTGTAGGTTGCTTATGCCCCTAAACATAATCCAAGTTAGCATAGGTGGGCTTAGTTATGCATGTGCAGGGTGCTAAGTCCAAATTATAAATATAACTGCTGGTATGTATGTAGCTAATGCATATTTTCCGTGTGTTAGATTCACTTTTCTTATTGTTAATGTAATTTTGCATTAGGAATTAGATTAGTGCTATGGATGAGTATTAGAGGCATGGTGCCATGTGATTCCTTGAAGCCTTCCAAATTAAAGGGAGAAAAGACATGAAGGAATGATAGAGACCTTGAAGACTAACACCCCCAAATAGCATTTATCATTTGTAAATTGTAATTATTAATTTCATATTTTGGATTGTATAATGGTAGAGCTCGGCTACCCATTTTCATTTTTTGAGTTACGAAGGTACCCAATCGCACCAGCTTTTTGTTCTTTTGCATTAGATCTATAAAATTGATTAATGTTATGTTTAAATTGTGAAATAAAAATGGCATGCCTTTTTATAGTTTCTTTATAAATGATGATTTAATGTGTGGCCTGGATCTGATTAGGCTATTAGAGAAAAATAAATCTTCTACCCAAGTACAACTTATAATTAAATTTCTAAATAACTCATAACCTCACATAAATCCTAGGTGTTAAATTAAGATAATTAAATAGTTTTGCAACCCCTTAGCTGAATTTTGTATGTTTAAACACCATACATATCATCTTGAGTCACTCTTGTAAAATGAGGGCCTTAGTCCTTGCACATATGAGAAACGCTTGACCTATGAGAGCAACTCCTACTGACGGAGCTTCACCAATTTCTCTCTTGATTTGGCCCATAACTCATTTCAACATGAATTTAGGCATACAAAAATCCCAAAGTCTTCATCAAAATGAAGCATTAAAAATCAAATAAAATTTGAAAAGATTTGCATTTGTAGATTAAGTCATTACTCATATCACTCATGCTTTATTCTCTTTAGGGAGTGGGTTTAAGGGCTTTAGTATATTTCTAAATAATAACAACCTAACTATCTTGAAAAATCATGTGACTTACTTACATGGTTTTAAAGATTAGGAGGAGTTAGCTGTCGGCCACTCATTGTAAGCCCTGAAAGCAGTCGGGTGATTTATATTCTCTTGTAGAGATAAACCATATACCCATCTTCACTTAGATTTAGGTTGTGCTTTAGCTCTTACTAGAGCTTCCTAGATTTAGGATCTGAGATTGCTATTTCCTTTAGGCTACTAGCATAAACCCTCACCTCTTAGATATTTTCATAACCTTGTGTTATTGGATTATAAGTTCTAGCTTTCTAACAAAAATGTCAACTTTAATAAAATCAACCTCTTCAGTTTCAAGCGTATAAAGCCTAACCATAAGATAGACTAAAATGTTCACTAGGCTTCCTGGTATCATGAGAATTTCCTACTCATTCCCTTCGGCTTCAATAATAAGTCTTCTCATTAAACAATCCCATTAGATTTTCCAATATAACTAATTCTTGATACCAAGCATTAAAATCTTTGGAGACTTTAATTTTTATTTTAATCGAGAGTATTCTTAAGGGATTTCATCTCTTAGGATATAATTAACTACGGAGGCTTACCTTCATAGGGAACTTAACAAACCCAGCTTAAAATAAACCTTGTTTTACTTTTCCATGTAATGTAGGCAAAAAATATCGGATACATTTGAAGACCCATCATGCCTTAGAGTCCTTATTAGGTGATTAGGTCCATTATAGGGTGTGATTTCTATCTTTCAAGATAGTGCATCATTCCTTATTATCATACCCGATCACTTAAATAAGTACCCCGTAAGATCTGCATGGTGTCCCACATCTCAAAAATAAGCACCACAGAATTATCCTCAAGTTCTACATCGACTTCTGACTGAGGATGATCCAGGATAGAACCTCTGAATCTTTGTAGTTGTGGATGATATCGGGGCCTCCTTAACTACCAAACACTCAACTTTTTGTGAGGAAAGTGGGGTTAAAGCTAAAGTTCCCAACTGGTGCCTAACGGTTTCACATAATGAGGACTTGGATACACTTATACTTTTTTTGGAAATTAGGTCTTCATCGCTATCCGGTTCAAGTGTCACTTCCAAAGGAATGCTACTAGGAAGAGATTGCTAGTGCTAACCATATATGACACATCCTCTAACTAGATTTTAAGTCTATATGAATAGCAGGAGTACTCCTAGTAGATGGGATATATCTCTATTGGGTGGCCAATAAGGAGGCCTTTCACTTTGGGCACTCCTTCTAAACTTGCCTCTTCCTCTGTTTGGTGGAGGTCAGGTCATCCTACCCATATGTTCAAATGGAGAAATGAACTGTGGGTGGAATTTAATGTCAGGCTCTACTCCATCCCCTGAGTCTATTTCTCCCCTTTTCTTTCAATTTTTTCTTTTCTTTTCTTTTTATTTTTTCTTTTCTTTTCCTTTCATAATTAGATTTTGACTAAGTTAATGTGAATAGACTTTTTGATTTTGAGGGAGGTAGTAGGTTGCATCCTCATATATCCCGACCTCATGAACTGAAAATGGTTTGATATCTCATTTGACATAATATTCGATCCCACCTCTCAAGAACTTGATGCATTGATGTAGAGAGGATGGAACCATGTTGTTCTTGTGAATCCATTATCTCCCAAGAAAAGCATTGAAAGATGTATCTAAGTCTATTATATGAAACTTGGCTTCAGTCTTCCAATCATGTATCTCTAGTGGCAACACCATAGAGCTAAGGCCCTCTCGCTTATTCATTGATTGCTTTCAACATGATCCTCTCTGTGTGTAGTTTAGAAATGTCTATCTTCAAGAAAGGGTTCTTAGGCTCATAATGTTGACTAATGCACCGATTAACCAAGTCCGGACTGACCGCCAACATCCACTATAATGTAGAGGGGACGGTTGTGCTCGATCATCCCTAGGAGTAGGTCTTCATTACTTAATGTGACTCATAAGATGTATTTTGAGTATTGTGCTTCATCTCCAATAGCGGTCAATTGAGCTAAGCATATCTCTGGATCATGTAAAGCTTTGATTATAGATTCCCTCATCTCTTTGGAAAAGATGAGGGCATCATATATGCTTAACTTTGCTGGCAACTTTCTAAGATGAGCTAAGATGTTGTATTTAACTCTAGCCTAGACTTCCACATGCATATCTATAAGTGAATCATCTTGTGTAGGGCTATCTATTTACTGGAACCAATAACTTGTTTACCCTTATCTTGAGGTACTACCCTAGAAGGTAGAACTTTGCCACAATGGAGGTTGACTTCAATGACTTCTTGGAATGATGAGTTTATGAAAAGTTCTACCCGCCATCTGCCCACCTATAGCTTCTCTAAAGGATCCTCGAGTCGATGACTCCAAGTGAATCTCAAGAGGTGAACGAGTGATTTAAAATATGGAAATCCACTTATGAATCGGATGAGAACTCATCGTAATTTAAGTTATTAGTTGTTTTTCTTTTTTCTCTCTGAATGGAGAAAAGAAATGACACCACATAGAGTTTAAATATTTTATTTAGATGATCAAATACTGGCATTAAGGAATACACATTATCTCGAAAGATAAATATGCTTTCCTATAATGGATTCAATCATTTCAATAAAAGACTTAAGGCTAATGGGTCTGTACCAAAGTATTTTCGAACTACATAGAAAAGTAGAACAAGGTCAATTTTATCACGGGATGGTTCCCTATAAAGGCAAGCCTCTATAGTTAATTACATCTTAGGAAGGGTCTCTTCCTAAGAATACTCGATTAAAGAAATAAGTGGTATTCTAAAGACTACTAAGGTAGCTTTCAAAGAATTGATTTTTGGAAATTCAATTGGGAGAGGTCCAAATTGGAGAGAGTTATTTTAATAAAGTCAAAAAGAGTAGGAAATGTCTATTGACATGGGATGCCCGACATTTCATCTATCCTATGATTGGGCTTCAAATTTGGGATTTAATTTTAGAATTCAAGTTTTTTAGAAATCTAGGACTTAGATTCAAAGACAAGACTACGTAAATACCTGGTTGAAGACATTCCTAAAGGATGCTAACCTAGTCTACAGGTGCTCACACATGTCGGATGCTCGACCTAGTTCTATTCTTGGGAATAATTCGTTTCTCTTCACTTGTCACGACATACGGGCTTACAACACGCACAGAGAAGGCTGCCGACTAATACCACCTAATGTCGCATTTTAAAATCATGAGGCTAAGTCATATGAATGCAAGATGGTGAGTTATTGCAATTTTAGGAAAGAAATCTATGAACCTAGACTTACTCCCTAATCCCTAAGATCATGTAGGGTATGAAGATGCATATAACTAATGCACATTTTTCAAATTTTAATAATTTTTGACTCATGATTCATTTAGGCCATAAGGATGCAATTTATGTCTAATGTGTGTAATTAGAAAAAGATTATGGGCCAAATCAAAATAGAAGAAGGTGTACTTCCATCATAGGCTCTCAAAGGTCAAGCCTAGGTAAAGATGGAATTCCTTCATTAATCAAGAGTGAAACAATATGATTATGCATGACATCCAGTTAAGGGGTTGCTACATATTTTATCTTGTTTTAATACCTAGGCTTTTATGTGAATATTATGAGTTGTATTTATTTTTATATTTCAGTTGATTTAGTTGGGTAGAAAATTTAGTTTATCCTATGAGCCTATGTCCCATACATCACGACATATAACACAAAAGAAACCTAAGAAAAGCATCTTTGTTTCTATTGCAAAATAAATCAAGCCAAATCAAATTATATAAGAAAAAAAAGGCCAATGCAATGCTAGTACACCCGGAAGAAAGAAAATTGCGGGAGTTACGCCCTTATACAACCCGACTAGAACTACAAGTTTAGATCTATGGGTCTTCTTTCGGAAAGTCTCCTTCTTGAGGGACATCCATCGCTCCACAGGGGACCACCGCACCATCTCTGGTTGGGTCTCCTGCTAATCCTAGACCCCATAGATCCCCAAATTCTAAGCTCAAATTTACATTTAAAATTCAAAGAAAATCTAAGCCTCAAAGATGTTAGGAAATACACACACAAGCGGTTTATATTTTACAAACATATGGGCTTAGCATTAGTTGCTTGCCAAGCCCACGTCTATGGACTATGTTAAGGGATTTTAGCACAGCAAGTAAACATCAATTTTATGATTTATTTATTACATGATCCCTTTAACAGTCTCCTGCAGAAAAATAGTAAATCTAGAAAGAATGCCTACCATCCGGTCTAACGAACAAACAAGCTAGGCATCCAGTCTAAAATATACACCACACGACATGTGAAGCACATCACAACATATCACAGAGATTAAAAGAAAATCACGCGAGATCTAACCTAGATCTAGGGTCCATGACCTAAATAATCTAGTGTGTGTAGTAGTGGGGTTTGTGTGTAAGTCTTTTCTAGGCCTTTAAGTTTAAGTTTTGAAGTTTGAAATTTGAATTAGTTTAATTTTACCATTGGTTGGTTTCAATTCAAATGGTTTAATGATTTAAATTTTTATTTTTATGTTCATTTTATTTAGTTAAAGTTGTATAGGTTTTCAAGAATGAAGAATGGAATGATTCCATTTTGGGTGAGCTCTTTCCATTCAACATCCTAAATCCTAATGAAGTTTCCAAAGGCTAATTAAAATCCTTAAGTATTTTAATTAATCCTTTTGATTTCAATTATGTTTGAATTTGATTTATGTTATTTCATTTGTTTGAATTAATTTAATTTGTTTGATTTATTTCATTTTAAATTAATTTATATGGATTTCATTTGATTTGGCTTATGTTATTTTAAAGAGTTTAATTTTTTATTTGATTTCATTCAATTTAACTTAAGATATTAAATTATGAATTTGTAAGCTTAAGTTTTAAGTCCATTAATATGAATTAATGTCTTAGGTTTGTTCATAGATTATTCTTAACCTAAAATTACTTAGTTAATTACTTGATCTGATTTGATTAATCAAGTTTTAAGTTCATTATTTAAATTCATTAAGGATGAATGGTTTTGTTAAATTTAACTTGTTGTTTAATTATGTTTGAATTTCATTAAGTATTGATTTTCTTACAATTTTGATATTTGATTAAATTCTCTGACTTAGAAAGTTTTAATGAATTACCCTAAGTTTTTCTGATGTTTATTTCAGATTGGTTCAATTTATTTGTTGATTTAATGAATTAATGATTATTCTTAATTATTATTTAGTTCATATTGACCTAGAGATTTGGAAATTCAAGAATTCCAAATTTATAGACCAATTTGGTTTGAATAATTATGACAAGTGGGGTTTTCCAATTTTATGTTCTAAAGTTTCAGTTTAATTAGAGATGTAATTAGGTGTAATTAAGGTTTTAATTATTTCATTAAAACCTAAATTAAGATTAATTTATTAAGATTAGATATTTTATTTTTTACATATTCTACACTGAAATACCTTTCCAATGAGGGTTTATTTATAATTTTTTGGTTAAATGGTTGATTTATTATGATTTAATTAAGTTCAAGTGATTTAATTGAATTATTATTCTTTTAATTATCAAATTAAGTTAATTAAGTTCATATTAGGTTTATATTAGTTTAATTAAGTTCAATTATTATTCTGATGTTCATTATTTTGATTTAAGATTATTAAATTAAAATTTTATAATTATTTTATTAAAGGTAATTAATTTATTTAATTTAAGGGTTAACACATAAAATTTTGATTTCATTTTATTTCAGAGAATTAAATCCCAAAATTTACCTAAGGTATGTTTTAATCTTAATTTCATTTCCCAAAGTTTCAAATTAATTGGATTATTAATTTAAGAGTAATTAAGGTTTAATGTTTTCAATTAAACCTAAATTAGGAACTCAAATAATAAAAGAGATTTTAATTTCTATGGATTCCTCTCATCAAGACAAATCCATAGAGCTTTTTTTTTTATTTTTTTTTTCTTTGATTTTATATGATTTTTTGAAGTTTTAAATTTTTTAAATTAATTAAATTTACTTAACGATTTTTCAGTTTTTCGTCCCGCGTTTTAACTAAAATAGTGGGATTAGATGACCGTCCGATCGGGCGGCATGATGATCCGCGATTAGGATCAAGCGCATGTGTGAGTTGATCCCGGGGCGATTTCGCCGTCGTCGATCGGACGGTCCTATCATTCCGCATTCCTAAAGGGATTTAATCAAATTAATCAGCCTAGATCTGGACCGTCCGTCTCTTTTAAAAGAAAGCGGGCCGGTCGATTTGTCTCCCTCTGCGGGGCGGGCGTCCAACTTGTTTTTAATAACTTTGATATACTTAACCAAATTGGATGATTTAAAGTGCTACATGATCGTTGAAAGATCCTCTTTCCATATAGCTTGATCTCACCAAAGAACAGCTTGTAGGATGACCAAGGCCAGCTTTAAAAGGGGTTTAATGGCTTGATTTAGGGATCTCAAAGGTGGAATCAATTGAATAGCTTCATTCTTCAAAATAAAGATGTCTTCAAAGGGAGAGAATTCCTTGTGGTTTGATCACTAAAGCTTTGGATCCAAATTTTGGTTTTGATGGTATTGATGGTTGAGAGCACTTGGAGGTGGGGGAGTTTGTTTGCTTTTTTGGTATCTGATGGTGTATGAGAGCTTTTTTTTTTTTGAGAGAGTGTGTATATGTTATTTCCTTCATGGCATGCTCTTTCTTTTTTTTAAATTTTTTTTTTCCTTATCTTCTCCATGATTGGCCTTTTTTTTTATGCTTGATTACACCTTTAGTTGAAAGACCACCTCTGAAAGAGATGGCTTTTTTGTCTTGGGTAGGTGATGTGGGATGAGGACAAAGGAATTTTTCCTCTCTTTATCCTTTTTTTTTATTTTGTTATTTGATTTATTAATTAAGAGATTAATTAACTTATTAATGGTGTTTAAGATGATTAATCTCTTATGCACATTCATTGGTTAAGATGGTTTTGAATTTTCATGCTTTTATTGTTTTGTTTAACTCACTTAACCCAAATTGGGTTAAGTTGAGTCAAGATTTTTCTTATGGGTCAAAATGACCCATTTGACCTAAACACCCAATAGGGAGTTAGGTTATGCCTATTATCATTCCCATATGATTTAGTTTGATGTTATTTTGATTTTTCTTCAATTTGAGTTCAATGTGGCTTATTTAAGTTATTTTGTTTTAAGGAATTTAATTTACTTAATCTAAGCCTTAAAGAACTCAAATTTATTTGTTATTATGATTAAAACTATTTATTTAATTTTTAGAAATATTTTTTTTGGTGATTTTATTTAGTCAAATTTTAGTGGGTTGACTTTTGACCAAGTGGGCCCACTTAAGTCAATTCTAGGTTAACTAGGGTTGACTTTAGGTTTGACTTTTAATCATTGATGATTATTGATTATTAAGTTGATTGGTTGATTTTGAATTTGGATGCTTGAGTTGATCCTAAGATGAATAGGTTAGATCAACCCAAGGTGAATTATCTAGGTCACTAGGCATAGTGTCCTAAGCATGCTAAATTAACCTCATCCAAAAATGAGGTCAACAAATGGACCCCCAATATGTGTAGTGGATTAACTAGAATACACTGCACATATTGGTGTTGACCAGATTGATCAACATACAAGTATAAGCTTGGGGTTCCAATTCATGATTTTTGTTTTTTGATTTGGATTTATTTTGATTTTGATTGTGAAAGATAGGTATATGTATACCTATCTTTGTTTTGGAGTGTGATTCATTCTTAGAAACTTAACTTTCATTAAGTTCTAGGATGAAGAAGAAAGCTATTAAGAATAAGCCCAAAGATTGGTCTAATCCTAATGCAATCATTATGCTCAAGGAAAATGCCTTTAGGGGACTTACTTTTTCTTAAGAGTAGTGGTGATTCATGTGATTAGCTAATAAGATGGGATCGTTAAGGGCGTGATCCATCCTAGTTAGCTGAAGAGAGGAGAGGGGCCTTTAAAGACTTGATCCAAACCTCAAAAGCTATGTTGGGGAGAAGAGGCTTGAAATGCTTGATCCTACTCCACAGCACTTTGACTACTAACAGGTCACATGGACTTGATCCTATTTAGATAGTTCAAAGAAATGGGGCCCTGGTCGATTTCATTCTTTAGAAGTTTGAATAGGATGCCAACTGGGGACTTATTCCTAATGATTAGAAAGAAGGCCGACTGGGGACTTATATCTTTCTATTAGAAAGGGGTCAAAACTTAATCCAATCTAATTGCCTATGTAGCATGAAAGGGGCCTTGATGGCTTGTTCCAATCATGTACACTAAGGTAGGACTTACTCCGATTAGGGGACTTATATCTTTCGGCTATTAGAAAGGGTCATAAAGACTTAATCCAATCTAACTCTGTGTAGCATGAAAGGGGCCTTGATGGCTTGTTCCAATCATGTACAAGGTAGGATGCCGGGGGGACTTACTCGATGATTAGAAAGAAGGCCGATTGGGGACTTATATCTTTCGGCTATTAGAAAGTGTCATAAAGACTTAATCCAATCTAACTCGCCATAGCATGAAAGGGCCTTGATGGCTTGTTCCAATCATGTAAGGTAGGATGCCGGGGGACTTACTCGATGATTAGAAAGAAGGCCGGTAGGGACTTATATCTTTGGCTATTAGAAAGGGGTCGAAGACTTAATCAATCTAACTATGTAGCATGAAAGGGGCCTTGATGGCTTGTTCCAATCATGTACATGGGATAAGGGACTTACTCACGATGATTAGAAGAAGGCCGACTGGGACTTATATCTTTTGGCTATTAGAAAGGGTCTTAAAGACTTAATCCAATCTCTTTTAGCATGAAAGGGGCCTTGATGGCTTGTTCCAATCATGTACAGGTAGGATGGGGGACTTACTCACGATGATTAGAAAGAAGGCCCAGGGACTTATATCTTTTGGCTATTAGAAAGGGGTCGTAAAGACTTAATCTAACTCACATGTAGCATGAAAGGGGCCTTGATGGCTTGTTCCAATCATGTACAGAAGGTAGGATGCCGGGGACTTACTCCGATGATTAGAACACAGAGACTTATTCTTTTTTGGGCATATATTTCTTTAGCTAATCTTAAAACAGGTTGTATTCTCTTGATGAGATAGGATACATATGGAATCTTTTCAAGAATTTCATTGTATATTTATAATAATTGAAAGGGGATTAAAACCTTATAGATTCCACTTGGTATAAAGGGGAATTTACAAATTTTATATTTTAACTATGATGACTTAAAGGTAATAAGAGCTTCATATTCTTCATTGTTTGACAAGGCTAAATGATAGAATCTCATCATTAATTTAGGTTATGAAGATTAACAGTGGATGAAGGACTTTTTCTTCTTGATGATGATGCATCAAAATATAAAGGGTGGAAGGTTCACCTTCTAATGTTGATGTTCATCTGGAGATCATCATTTAAAGGGGACCCTTAGCATTTGTTCTAAATGGTACTATTTGTCCTTTACAAAAGGAATATGGTGATTTCAAACCAATAAAATCATTGACCAGAAGGCCTTGGAGACAGGCTTGGATGGGTCATGAGAATATTGCAAGGTCACTTGGTGTTGACCTTATGAAAGCATATAATGCCTCGGCAAAACTAAGGCTAAACAATGTTTCTCAATGAGGATAATTCTTTTCTTGGAATAAATGCGACTTAAATAATGAGGGCATTTTCTTTCCCTTCTTCATTTGTTTGACTAATAGCCCCAAAGAGATTCTTCCATACATATAGAGATTATCTTTCTAAATGAGCCAAAAGCAGAGGATTCATTAAATATTGCTTTGATTTTCAAGGCCTTACATTTTTTCATGAATAAATTTATCTTTTTTAATAATCTTTGAAAGGGTTGGCACCTTCAGATAAATTGATATGAACCTTCTTAGTATGCAAATTTAGAATGATCTTAGTTAAGACTTTTTAGGTGTGACTTCTATAATAATTTTATCTTTTTTTTTGGGTCAATTTCTTTATGATCTCTTTAAGAATTTACAGTTAAAGGCACACTTGGAGATTCATCTTTAAGTTATAATTGGAATCATTTGAAAAATGATGAAATCATAAAATTTCTTTTTTTAGTTTATTTTAATGACTAAATCATGATATAACATTCAAGATTATGAATCAATGAATATTATCAAAATTCTCTTGATAAGTAGCTCCATTTTTTGAGGCCAAATGGCATGAATAGAAAATCTATTGATTCTAAATGCCATTATTTTTTCATCTTTACATCTTAATTTGATTATAAGGATGATCCATCCATGAATGAAAATCTCATGCAAAAATCATAATTTATAGGAAGAATTCATCTGGGAAAGCTTTTATTCTAAAGTCAAAGACTATTTGACCATTCTCTTTTTTTTGAATATGCTCTACCTAAGAATTGTTCTTCTATGAAAACATTCATTTTCTTTATTTCAATGATTACTTGTTGACTTTAAGATTATTTGAAGAATTCTTATGGCATCAGATTTAATTTAGTTTGTGTTGATACATCCACGGATAAAAGCATTTCATCATAACTCAAAAAAAGTCTTTATACTCAAAGAGTAATGATTAACTCTTAATAGCTAACAAGAGCTAATAAAGTCAATTTTGGGTTCTTTCTGAATCTCCTTTAATTCATCTATAGTAATTTTATTTCTTTCATATTTGGTGCATTAAGTGAATCATCTTTGGATTCTTCTATTTTTTAATGAGTCTCTAAATGAAAGAGACTTCAAAGTTGATCATTTCAATTGCTTATCATTAAGCAATGCTCTATATCATCAAATGATTTGCATTAAAAATTAGCTTTGAATGAAAATTTCTATGTTTTTTGGTTCCATAAGCTCTCCATCATTGGGCTTTATCTTTGACCAAATATTTGTAATAAAACATGTTTAAATTCTTTAGACAAGTAGAGTACTTGATCAAAGAGTTCTATTATTTCATTGAAGATGGTTCTTCAAGCTTCATCTCCTTGAGCTTGAAGGATTCAAATAAAATTTTTTATTCTGATAAGTTAGATACTTTGACCTCATTGAGATATTTTTATTTTGATTTGAGTCAGTTAAATATCCACATATTTTTTTTAATTTTTTCATAGATAATTATCTTTTTAATGCTTTGATTTCTTCTTCATGGTATCGAAAGGAAATCTCAAACCTTTTGAAACATTTCTATGATAGGAATCTTCATATGGATTCCAAATCAATATGAATTATTATTCTTTTTTATTTCTTTTCTTTTCCTCCTTTTCTTTCTTTTTTCTTTATTTTTTTTTGTGCTTCAATAATGATGGATTTCCTTAGAATCATCTAGGTTTCTTCATGTTTACATAGATCTTCATAGCTCAATCTCATGAATAGAATGGTTTGTACATCTTTTTTATAATACTACTCCATTAGTCTTTACAATTAAAGATGACCATTCAATAATGAATCCAAGATTCACTAGAGAGCATTAAAGGAAGTTTCATTTATAATATGAAATTTCATTTCAATCTTCTTTCAATAATAGAGTGATTGACTTAAGCTTCACTATTTCATTAAAGCCTTTTGACATCTTATAATAAGTCTTACTTATCTTTTTTAAGAATGCTAATGTTCTAGAGTTCATGATGTTAAGATATCTACTAGAATTTGACAATCTTATATTTTCAATTTTTTAACAATATAATTATGGTCATTGGTTCCTAAAAAGTAGATCCTCATGAGAAGTAACTGATCTCTTAAAATATGAAATCTTCAGAAGTATTTTCTAGTTGAAGTCACATATCTGGATCAAGTAATGACATATATTGATTCTCTCATTTCTTTTGAAAGAATGAGAGATCTTAATCTAGCAAGCTTCTGATGAATTATTATAATCCACTTTGGGAATTTTATTTCTCTTTTTTCTTTAAGTAATGAATCTAAACTTTGCTTTCATCCATGATTTTTTTTCCTTTTTTCTTATAATATGTAAGACTCTTCTTCTGGAGGTTTATTTAAATATCTTTTGAATCAACATGTTCCTCATTTTGACCATTTTTTGATGAATTGATTCTCTATATCTATGATAAGTGGATCACCATGTAAATCTTCCATGTAAGTTTGACCACATCATATGAAACATCTTGAGATTCTTTTTTTGATATTTAAATTCTCAATATTTTTATTCTCTTTCATTAAATCTTGAATGTAAATGTCATAGATTTTTATTCATTATTTTGAAATAAGTACATAGATAAAAGCATATGGTTCTTTCCATCTTTATCATACAAATTCTATTACTAGAATATGATGTTTCACCACACTTTATTATCTTATGTAATGAGATCTTTAATTTGATGGAACTTTATTTAGACTGATTGATCTTTTGATCACCTTCTAATTGATCTCATCAAATTTTAAATTTTTTCATCATATTTTCTTTTGGAATGGGATAAAACTACATCCCATTCATTTTGAAATGAGAACTAAGATATAGTTCCATTTAAAATGGATCCTTGTGATAGACTCTTTAATAGTTTAATTTCTTAAAATTTCTTGAGATCTTTAAAGAAAAGCAATCCTCAAGTATACATCATTTTATCAATAGGATCATTTACCTTTATCTTCTTTCTTGGTCATTTAAAGTCTTTTTTTTATCAAATTTTTAAAATTTTTTCCTCATTCTCTTTCTTAAAGAATAAGTCTTCATTCTTTAGAGAGTGGTTGAAAATTCTAAGATGATGACTTCTTTCTTTTCAAAGATGAAGCTTCTTATTGCATAATTTCCCTTTGTCATCCTTCATTTTTTTTAGGCCTAGTCTTGGATGATTTATTGGTCTTTTAAGAATGACATTAGCTTCCTCTTGTAAATTAGAGGCTTTATTTAAAAGTTTCTCAAAGGAATATTAAATTTGAAGAAGGCTATGAATATGTATATTCTAAGGAGGATCTATGAATCTTTCTCTTGTAGAGGCTTGATTTTAAATTCTCCATCTTAGGATATAATCAACTAAATTCTCAGAATTATTTTTCTTTTTACTTTCTTTATGATGTTGACAGTGAATCTTTACAAATATTTCTTCCAATTGTGAAAGTGTCATCATTTTGTAAATCATAGATCAAAGCAACTCCTTTACAATTTCTAAATAAGAGAGCATAATTCTTGAACTTGCAAGTGAGCCAAATCTTTCATATCAATACTTTAAGGATATACAAATTTATATTGGAATCAAATTCTTATATGGCCTAATCATGGTTGTAGAGTTTGTAATGCTTCCTTCACTTTTGTTCACCAATGTCTTAGTTTTTAGAAGGTATGATTCATTTTTGATTCTTATACTCTTCTAAAACCTCAATCATCATGGATGCAAATCTTGAACATTCAATTAAGTGATGGAATCATATTTTGAAGTGATTGCATAGTGATAATCATCTCTCCATTTTCTTGTTCATAGAATATCTTTCATCCTTCTTTTTTGGTTGAAGGATTTTTTTTGAATTAAGCAGTCCTTGTATCTCTTCATTCTTAGATGATCTGTCAATATAGATGTGTGCTTAACTCAAATCATCATCCAACATATCATCTTGTTCATGATGAAATATTGAATTTATTTTCAAATTTTTTCATTTTCTTCATCTTCTTTAATGATATTTGTCTATCTCTTCTTTGGAAATAACACCATTCTATCTAAGATGACATGTTAGTTCTCCATTTCCATTTTAAATGACTAGTTCATTCATGTTCCTTTTGGGATGTGGATACTATCAATGAAGGCTTTTAAATGACCATCATCTAGTTTTCTAACATAAGAAGATGAATGAAGAATTCACTCCTTTATTGGGAAGATCAAATGGATGTAGTTCATTAGACAATTGTGGTAAAGGTTCATAGAACTAGATTGAACTAAATTTTAAAGGTGAAGAGGGTAAAGGTGGTGAAGGGATTTTATGCTCAAAATTTTGGACTTTCTAATATATACTTTCTTTTATTCTTTTCATTGATAAGTCCTATTTCTGTCTAGATTGATTTTTTATGCCATAAATGAATGTATGGGACGAGAATATTGTCACACGGTACATACAGATATGGGGTCTTTTCTATCAAATGTATTCCTTTTGATAGGTGGCTCTCCCGATAGTTGTCTAAATGTTGAGAAGCTTGATGCTTTGTTTCTCAATAGATCTTCTTTATAGGAAGAAGATCTAGGTAGTTTAAGTGGAGAATCAGTGCGATTCTCTATGTTCTTTAAAGTTTCTCCTTTGAGGGATAAAGGATGGGATAAGGAATTAGATCTTCATTATATTCTCCTCCTCATTTATGGAATCTGCTTCCACAAGGTGGAGAGTATGAGGAAGAGGATATCCATCTCTCTTGCTAAATCCATATCTAACATCTCCTTCTGCCTTTTTTCTCAAGAGCTATTAGTCTCCTTCTATTTTTCTTTTGATCTTAGTCATTTTATTTTTTTGAAATTAGCCTACTTCAAAGTGCAAAAGGGACTAGAGAATGTCTCAAGTGGGCAATTTCAATTTCTTTTTGTCAGTCCTTTATGGACCCTTTCAACAATTGTTTAGTAAGCATCCTATTTTCAGATTTGCAACATTAGAAAATTCTAAAATAGGTTGCTTATCTTTTGATTGCTTAAATGAGCAAATTACTCATTAGCATTAATATTGAGATTTTCAAATCCAACTCAAATTTGATAATGGAGACGATGATTTTTCACAGAAAAGCTATAGAGAAAGATCAATTGGCCGACCATTTTCCTATTTTCAGAAACAAAATTAAATTTATTAAAATGTAAAATAAATAGATTATTCAAAACAATGTTTTGACATTTCAAGGAAGGTTGACCAATTATGGCCAAGATTGTTTCTCACTTTTCATTTTATTTGAGATTTGGTTATAGGACCAATCGTTTGTATGACAAGAAGAGTTCTAGAACCTAGATGTTGGATAGCTCAACCAAGAATGAAATGGAGAGGTATCCACAAAGAAACAATATGTGAGTGGCACTAGTACAAGATATATAGAAATAACCACCTATTTCTAAAGATTAGAGAGAGGAACCATTCCCAGGTCTTGAGAAAAATATGTTGGTTTCTTTTTCTCTCTAATGGAGAAAATGACACCACATAGAGTTTAGGAATATTTTATTTAGATGATTAAAATCATTAAGGAATACACATATTATCTGAAAGATAAATATGCTTTCCTATAATGGATTCAATCATTTCAAAAAGACTCCAAGGCTAATGGGTCTTCTGTGAAGTATTTTCCCAACTACATGAGTAGAACAAGGTCAATTTTATCCATCGGTTCCCTATAAAGGCAAGCCTCTATAGTTAATTACATCTTAGAAGTCTCTTCTAAGAATACTCTCGATTAAAGAAATAAGTGGTATTCCAAAGACTACTAAGGTAGCTTTCAAATGATTTTGGAAATTCAATTGGGAGTCCAAATTGAGAGAGTTATTTTTAATAGTCAAATGGAAAAGAGTAGAAATGTCTATTGATATTGGGATTTAGACATTTCATCTATCTATGATTGGGCTTCAAATTTGGGATTTAATTTTAGAATTCAAGTTATCATTTTCTTAGAAATCTAGACTTAGATTCTGCACAAGGCAGAAATACAAGGGTTGAAGACCATTCCAAGGATGCTTGAACCTAGTCATTGCTTGACACATGTGGATGCTACCTAGTTCTATTCTTGAATCATTGGTCGTTCTCTTCACTTGAAGGAAAACCTATCACGACATGGGCTTACAATTTGCAGAAGGCTTTAATACCACTAATTATTTTAAAATCATGAGGCTAAGTCATATGAATACAAGATGGTCTATTGCAATTTTAGGAAAGAAATCTATGAACCTAGACTTACTCCCTAATTTTAAGATCATGTAGGGTATGAAGATGCATATAACTAATGCATTTTATTTTAATAATTTTGACTCAGATTCATTTTAGGCCATGATGCAATTTATGCCTAATGCTGTAATTAGAAAAGATTATGGGCCAAATCAGAATAGAAGAAGGTGTACTTCCATCATAGGCTCTCAAGGTCAAAATTAAAGATGGAATTCCTTCATTAATCAAGGGTGAAACAATATGATTATGCATGAAATAAGGGTTGCTACATATGTTATCTTGTTTTAATACCTAGGCTTTTATGTGAATATTATGAGTTATATTTATTTTTTATATTTCTTGATTTAGTTGGGTAGAAAATTTAGTTTATCCATGAGCCTTTTAGCATACATCACGACAAACATAGCACAAGAAACCTAAGAAAAGCATCTTTGTTTCTATTGTGCACCCAAAATAAATCACCAAATCAAATTATATAAGAAAAGGCCAATTTTTAAGTCTTACACCAGAAAGAAAATTAAGTGAGTTCGATAAATAGAACTACAAGTTTAGATCTATGGGTCTTCTTTGAAAGTCTCCTTCTTAGGGACATCCATCTCTCCACAGGGGACCATTCTCTTGGTTGGGTTGACTCTGTCCTAGACCCCATAGATCTAACCTTATTCTAAGCTCAAATTTACATTTAAAATTCAAAGAAAATCTAAGCCTAAAAGATGTTAAAAATCACACATGCTTTATATTTTACAAACATATGGGCTTAGCATTAGTTGCTTGCCAAGTCACATTTATGGACTATGTTGATTTTAGCACAGCAAGTAAACATCAATTTTATGATTTATTTATTTGATCCCTTTAACACAGTCTTTGAGAAAAATAGTGTCAAATCTAGAAAGAATGCCCTACCATCCGTCTAACGAACAAACAAGCCTAGGCATCAATTAAAATATTACACCACACGAGATGTGAAGCACATTTATCACGGAGATTAAAATCACGAATCAACCTAGATCTAGGGTTATGACCAAATAATAGTGTGTAGTAATGGGGTTTGTGTGGTAAGTCTTTTCTAGGCCTTTAAGTTTAAGTTTTGATATTTGAAAAGTTAATTAGTTTAAATTTTACCATTGGTTGGTTTCAAATGGTTTAGTGATTTAAATTTTTATTTTTATGTTCATTTATTTAGTTAAAGTTATAGGTTTTCAAGAATGAAGAATGGAATGATTCCATTTTTTTTTTTTTTTTTTTTTTTGGGTGGAGCTCTTTCCATTCAACATTAAATCCTAATGAAGTTTAAAAGTAATTAAAATAAGTATTTTAATTAATATTTCAATTTATGTTTGAATTTGATTTATGTTATTTCATTTGTTTGAATTAATTTAATTTGTTTGGTTTATTTCATTTTAAATTAATTTATATGTATTTCATTTGATTTGGCTTATGTTATTTTAAAGAGTTTAATTTTATTTGATTTCATTCAATTTAACTTAAGATATTAAATTATGAATTTAAGCTTTAAGTCCATTAATATGAATTAATGTCTTAGGTTTGTTCATAGATTATTCTTAACCTAAAGTACTTAGATTAATTACTTGATCTGATTTGATTAATCAAGGTTTTAAGTTCATTATTTAAATTCATTAAGGATGAATGGTTTTGTTAAATTTAACTTAAGTTGTTTATTATGTTTGAATTTCATTAAGTATTGATTTTCTTACAATTTTGATATTGATTAAATTCTAGACTTAGAAAGTTTTAATGAATTACCCTAAGTTTTTTATGTTTATTTGATTGGTTCAATTTATTTGTTGATTTAATGAATTGATGATTATTCTTAATTATTATTTAGTTCATATTGACCTAGAGATTTGGAAATTCAAGAACTCCAAATTTATAGAACAATTTGGTTTGAATAATTATGACAAGTGGGGTTTCATGCCAATTTTATGTTCCTAAAGTTTGTTTAATTAGAGATGTAGTAATTAAGATTTTAATTATTTGATTAAAACCTAAATTAAGATTAATTTATTAAGATTAATTGAGATATTTTATTTTTACATATTCTACACTGAAATACCTTTCAATGAGGGTTTATTTATAATTTTAGGTTAGCGGTTGATTTATGATTTAATTAAGTTCAAGTGATTTAATTAAATTAGTTAATTAATTATCAAATTAAGTTAATTAAGTTCATATTAGATTTATATTAGTTTAATTAAGTTCAATTATTATTATGTTCATTATTTTGATTTAAGATTATTAAATTAAAATTTTATAATTATTTTTTTTTACATAGTAATTAATTTATTTAATTTAAGGGTTAACTTACATAAAATTTTGATTTCATTTTATTTCAAGAATTAAATCCCAAATATTTATCTAAGGTATATTTTAACCTTAATTTCAATTCCCTAAACTTTCAAATTAATTGGATTATTAATTTAAGAGTAATTAAGGTTTAATGTTCTTTAATTAAACCTAAATTAAGGAGAACTCATATAATAAAATTTGAGGATTTTAATTTCTATGGATTCTCTCATCAGACAAATCCATGAGATTTTTTTTTATTTTCGTTTTCTTTGATTTGTTATGATTTTTTGAAGTTTTTAATTTTTTTAAATTCTAAATGTTTTAACGGTTTTTTAGCGGTTTTGTTACGGGTCCCAGCGTTTTAACTAAAATGGCGGATCTTTACCATCCGATCGGAGATGGGCGGTCATCGATCTTACGGATCACGCGAGCACGTTTGATCCGGGACGATGAAGGTCGATGAGTCAGACGGTCCATAGTTGATTCAAAGGATTTAATCAAATTATAGCCTAGATCTGGACCGTCCGTCTCTTTTAAAAGCGGGTTCATTTCGTCTCTCCGTCTGCGGGGGACCGTCCACTTGTTTTGCTAACTTTGATATACTTAGCAAATTGGACGATTTAAAGTGCTACATGATCATTGAAAGATCCTCTTTCCATCTATAAGGCTTGATCTCACCAAGACATGCCTTGTGATGACCATAGAAATTTTAAAAGGGGTTTAATGGTAATTTGGGGATCTCAAAGGCTGGAATCAATTGAAGTAAGATTCTCAAAATAAATGATGTCTTCAAAGGAATTGAGAGAATTAGTTGTGATTTGATCACTAGCCCAAGCTTTGGATCCAAATTTCAGTTTGATGTATTGTGGTTGAGCACTTGAGGGTGGGGAGAGTTTGTTTGGCTTTTTTTTTGGTATCGATGGTGTATGAGCTTCTTTTTTTTTGAGAGAGTGTGTATATGTTATTTCCTTCATGGCATGCTTTCTTTCTTTTTTTAATTTTTTTTTTTCTTATCTTCTCCATGATTGGCCTTTTTTTTTTATGCTTGATTACACCTTTAGTTGAAAGACCACCTCAGATGGCTTTTTTGTCTTGGTAGGTGATGAGATGAGGACAAATTTTTTCCTCTCTTTATCCTTTTTTTTATTTTGTTATTTGATTTATTAATTAAAGAGATTAATTAACTTATTAATGGTTTTTAAGATGATTAATCTCTTATGCACATTCATTGGTTAAGATGGTTTTGAATTTTCATGCTTTTATGTTTTGTTTAACTCACTTAACCCAAATTGGGTTAAGTTGAGTCAAGATTGTTTTCTTATGGGTCAAATGACCCATTTGACCTAAACACACCCAATAGGGAGTTAGGTTATGCCCTATTATCATTCCCATATGATTTAGTTTGATGTTATTTTGATTTTTCTTCAATTTGAGTTCAATGTGGCTTATTTAAGTTATTTTATTTTAAGGAATTTAATTTACTTAATCTAAGTCTTAAAGAACTCAAATTTATTTGTTATTATAATTAAAACTATTTATTTAATTTTTAAATATATTTTTTTTTGGTGATTTTATTTAGTCAAATTTTGGTGGGTTGACTTTTTTGACAAGTGGGCCCACTTAAGTCAATTCTAGGTTAAATAGGGTTGACTTTAGATTTGACTTTTAATCATTGATGATTATTGATTATTAAGTTGATTGGTTTGAATTTGGATGCTTGAGTTGATCCTACCTAAGATAAATAGGTTAGATCTAACCCAAGGTGAATTATCTAGGTCACTAGGCATAGTGTCCTAAGCATGCTAAATTAACCTCATCCAAAAATGAGGTCAACAGTGCTTTGACTTCAAAATCTTTCTATGGGAATAAAGTCAATAGAAGCATCAAAAGTAGAGAAGATGTAAGTGGAATTATATTTCTTCATTGATTTCTTCATTGTTTAGATTGGTGAATGTATTCCAATTAACTTATGATTTATTTGAAGTTTAATGTGCTCTTTTATTTAAATTCCAATTAAGGGTTTGATTTCTTAAACTTAGTTATTTAGTTTATATATTGATCATTCTTTTGGTTTTATGTAATTATTTAATTTAATTTGATCTTTATTTAATTGATTTGATTAATTTGTTTGATTAACTTAATTAAGATTTAATGATTGGTTGATTAAACTTTTCATCAAGATGAGTAGAGTTTGATTCGATTTAGGTTATTTATTTATTGGAACTTTATGGGCTCTGAAAATTCACCACCTACCTCGACAAATGATGAAGAGAGTATGATTTAAAAGTTTTGGTGCAATTTTCAGAAGGTAGATGGGATAATAGATAAGACACTACATATAGATTTCATCCTCATTTTGTGAGGACTTTAGATTTGGTTCGGGTTTCCTATGACACAAGCCCTATAATTAATTACCTCTCAATGCGAGAGAACTTTCTAAATTTAGTCATTAGATCACTTAATGTGTAGCGTACAATAACACATAAAATTACTATATATTTATGAAATTCATCATTTTAGCTTAAACCGGATGGTTGGGGGATGATGAGCCCGATCTAGATCCCATGGTTCTCATGCTATCATGCTCTTAGTCTACTGTCGAAGGAGGTAGTTGACTTAAAAGAAATTCTTATCAGACACATGGGTTTATGTCAAGAAATCCTTATAGGTTTGGGATGGTGTTTATCTAAGGAAGTCCACCTTAGCTAATAGAGGGCTTTTTGCCCTACCAAGTATACCCTATGATTCACAACTCAAAGGGCAAAGCCATTGGGGAGCATACGGGCTACGGTCGAGATCATTATATAATGGAACCTTATTGGCCAAACCACTAATGAGGACTCATCAAGCGCATCATCTATGGAGCCTGGCCAAATAGTTAGAGGACATAGGCCACATCCTTTCTGGCATGAGATTGATTGAGAGTGAACATAACAGAACACTTGACGTAACATTGGCTCCTTTGTGAGCTAGAGTTTTCTTAATTTGTCACCCATGATAAACAATTACGAAAGGTGGATAGATTGACTTTTGCTTTAAGATTTTAATGATTAAGTTTCATTTAAATAGTTTTTAGATTGATATTTGATTTGAGATTAGAATCACATTTTGATGGAAGTATACCCTCTAGTTGAAATCACTATTCAACACAACCATCATCGAGGTAGGTAGTTGATTGATTTGAATATATTTGAGAACTTTAGATCCTGTCAACTCTATTTATCTCCTAATAGAGGATCAGATCTATTGTCACATGATAGAATTAGCTTCTCAGATATTTTACTAAGTTAAAATTTTTATAATAGATTTTTAGGTTTTGTTAACCCGAACCCAGTCCTAAGACTAAACCGGTTGCAGCATCCTCAGACACTAAATTTAAGCATTTGTAGTGTCAAGGACCATACGGGTGTATTTGAGAATGCCTTAATTAACACCTTATGTTCACTTGTACGATGTGTTGTGAATTCGATGGCATAGAAGACGTCATAGATTTTAAAATATTACTCACACTTGGATTGCTTGTTAAAATTTTCAATTCTCAAATACCATTTGGCATGTAGTTGTTAAAGAACTTTCAAGTTTTTATCAACTAGTCACTTTTAGCTTTTATTCTAAACCAAAAGAATTCATTTTTTCTTCTATAAATGAGCACTGAGTTAATCATAACTATAATTCAAATTATATGGATTTTTATTGATTCATTCAATGTATCACATAATGTAACTTGAGTGATTATTGAAGGAGTTTTTATATACCCATTACCAAGCTAGTTAATTACACTATAAATCCTCTTATAAATTTTATTTGAATACCACTAATCTTAGAACTAAGCACTTAGATATATCATAATTCTCATGTGCTTTAAATATAACTTCAAATATATGATTCAAGTGATCCTTTTAAAGGCAACATTCATGAGTGATCATGAGTTGCCTAATCGAACTTGTGCTTATAAAAAAGCTATCAAATCACTTGCACACCTTTGTTTTCAATTTGAAATTAGACACTTAGATTTATCATCAATTATTGATCATTTGATATTCAATCAAGATTCTTATTTCTTTCGACATCCTCTAATTTGCAATTGTTCAATTAGTTCTCTTATAAGTTTGCTAGCAGCCTCTCCAAGTTTCAATTAAAGCTTATTTAGTTTTGTGAAGTTTGAAGAAAAGAGAACCTGCTCACTCACACTTATGCAAATAATTGTTAACTATTTCACAAGAATATGTCTTCCTTCAATGTCCACGAAGGCTTTATTCAGTTCTTGGTATGAATCTTGTAGTGTGTTATAGTTATGATTAGTTTATTCAAGTAATTCTCAATTTTTAAAGTCAGCATCATTAAATCCTTTATGAATATTATTTCAAGTTTGATTTATTTTTGCACCTTAATCTTAATTTTGGGACTTTGCACTTTCATATTATTTCATTGTTTATGTGTTTTCTCCTCTTTAATGAATTTTGATTATTTCTTTTTCTTCCCCACCTCTCCCTCGCCTTTTTTTTCTAAGTATAAAAATTTGACAAAATTTTGGCAACATTTCAGCTAGGGGGAGCGACATCTAACAAATCTTTGCTTACTCTGATGAGTGTAGCGAGCAGTGTCTAGCGACACCTCAGCTGATTTTTCATCTTGTCATGCCCTAATGAGCACAACAAGGCCTTCAAACCTACAAAGAAACACAAGCAGATACATATACACATTCACATATTTATCCTACATGTTCAGACTCATTTTTCTGCTCATTGCAATGATCAGTAAAGAGATAGAGTTGGAGATACCGAAAAGCAAGAGAGGAACCCCACCTAATGGGTGTTCCTCTTTAATATAAAGGTTGGAAGGAGATGAAATGTCGAAGCTAGAAGAACCCAGTGGCGGTGATCTTCTTGGAAAGGGATTATCGAATGGTACAAAATGCTGAAACTAGAAGAACCCACGATGGTGTTCTTCTTCTTGATTATAAAAGGATTAGAAAAGGTGGTAATGGAAAAGGTGTTCCTCTCCGGTTGCCCAAAATGAAAATTGAAAACTTTGGATTGGGAGAAAATAGGAGAAAATGGAAGAAGCTATTTTCATTTTTGTGGAAAATGTGGAAGAAAAATGGAGAAGGAAGAAGAAGATAGGAAGAGGGAAGAAATTGAAGAGCTATTTTTGGTTATGTGGAAAATGGGGAAGTTTTTGGTTTGGTTTTGTGAGAAGAAGAAGAAAATAGAGGAGATGAAGAAGAGAAGAAGGATAAAGGAAGGAAGAACAAGGAGGGAGATGCCTACCTTGCTTGCGGTTTGAATGAGAGAGGGGAAGCTTCACCTTTTGGTTTGGACGTGGGGAAAAAAATTAGAGTGGAAGGGAGAGTTTTATCATTCGGTTTGAAGGGATAAATCAAGAGAGCCTTTTGTAGTTTGTGCTTGCCATTGCGAAGAAGAAGAAGGGAAAGAAATGGAACAGTTGCGATTACGTTAGGGAGAGAGATGAACCAATTTGGGTCAAGCAAAAGAGGGCTCGGGTAATGCATGAATAGAAGGGATTAGGATCAAACTAGGTCGGTCGAATAGGAATAGGGTGATTTAGGGATTTAGGTTAGGGTTAATTAGGGTTTTTATTAACTTTTAAAATGTCTAATCACCCTTAATATAAATTTCACACAAATAAAATCACATATTTAAAATGTCTAAACATGATGGCAAAGTCTGTTCATCAATCAAAGATCATTTGGGTTGATTTTGGTGATGTCTAGTTTATTTCAACCTCGATTTGCATGTTATCACTTTGGATCATTCGACATTTATGCAGACTCAGCTAAATTGAGTGTGGAAAGTATCATTTAGTAGTTTTCAATATTTTTAAGCTAATGGTGCATTCAATTTAATGAATGGAGGTTGTTTGAACATCATCATAGCTTCCCCACTCTGATATGCGGGTTGACACATTGATAGCTTGATCACTTGATCGGTTGCTCTTTAAATTATGCAATATTTATATTTTGATTAATTTTGATGTTTTGAATGCTATGGCAAAGTCCATTCATCGATCGAAGATCTTTTCAGCCATTTTCGATGACGTCCAGTGCATTTTGAGCCCTGATTTGTGCACTATCACTTCCAAAGTTCATCGAATTCGACTTGTAGGCTTGACTCGACTTATGACACATATATGGAGGTCAACAAATACCCCCTAACATATGTGATTCACACATGGAGAGAGTCACATTTGTTGAAAATTGATTGACTCTTTGGGTTGGCCACCCTTCAATGCTGTCTTGATGGACTCATTGAAGGGTGCCTACAGATGACCCAGCCTCCCGGCTTATATAGGGTCAATGCTAAGTTATCAGTCTAGCAATGTGTGCTTTAACAAACTAAATAACCACAAAATTTTAGTTCGACCATTAGCTTTGTATGAACTATGGAATTTCTTTTTCAGTCTCATGCTTTCTACTTTGATAGACTTGATGAAGAGATATATGTGCTTTGTTCTTCATTAGATCATTTGAGAATAAATTAAAATATCACCCTATATGTAATATAATGATTGATTTGATAGCTACAATTGAGAATTTCTTGTATTGGCCTTCGATTAAGTAAAAGATCTCTTAGATTACGGTGGCTTGTAATCTCTAAAAGGATCTGTTTGAATTGAGCTATCATCATTGGGTGTGAGCAGGGGCTCTTTCCTAGGCCTTTTCATGCTTGTGAGTGGCAGTGCATCATAATTCACCATTTATAGGCTTATTGAGTTCAACCTTTAGAACTACTCAAGTCTTCAACTTAAATGTGATGGGTTGGTTATTTGGTCATCAGGACTATGAGCGGGGCTCTTTCACTGACCTTATCTTATGGCTTGTTGAGTGAAGAGGCATCAACTCAGCCATTTATAAGCTTATTGAGTTTGACCTTTAGAACCCATCTGTGTCCTAGACTTCAGGATGTAGAGTTTAATGTTTTTCCAACTCAATCTATTGAAGCTTCCAAAATTGGGAGTTCATTTGACTTGATCTTTGACATTTAATGAATCTAAGAAAAAAAATTTCTTTACATTTATGGCTATCTTTTAATATGTAGAAAAAGATTCTTTTTGTTCCTGTAAAAACCTGCAACTTCACATTAACAATTATGGGTATATTCAGGGATTTCGGTGTTAAGCTCCATGTCAACCATTAGAATATGTTCGAGGATCCCACCTTATAACACAACGTCAACTCAAATAAACTTGACATAAACTAAAAAATGCCCCTTATCTTGTAGGGGAGATTCTAAAGCACTTTTAGAAGAACTTTTAAGATGTAAATTAAGCAAATACATTAATATTTAAATTTGATATGCTATTAGGGGTTTTAACATGTAACATTGATTTTATCTATGTATATAAATCTAAAAATTCCTCCTATGTAACAGGGGAATTTTTACAGAAAAGTTTTTTTTTCATCTTGAGTGAGTAAAATTATTTAGGGATCTCGACATTAAGCATGATGTCTACCTACATAGATATACTAAAAAATTCCCCCCACATAGTAGGGAATTTTTTGTATCGAGAATGTATTTGGCATGTATAATACTTTTTCAGGTAATGACCATTGATTGGTGGCATTGGTCTTTCATCTTTTAAGTCAATGAGTTGATATGCCTCTCCTTGATACACTTTTTTCAACAACAAAAGAGACCTCCCAATTAGGCTCAAATTTACCACAAAATTTTTGATTAGGGATAATTGGTTTTCTCAGCACCAAGACTAATTCACCTTTTTGGAATGTTCGAGACCGCACCGTATGGTCAAAAGTCATGGAGATCTTTGCTAGATAAACCTCTAAATTTTGATAGCTTGCAATCTAAATTCATCAAGTGCGTCGAGTTCCTCCATCCCCAGATGAGCATTTTGATCTTTAGTTAGATTGTATTGGATGGCTACTCAAAGTGAAAGAAACTTTACATCGAGTGGAAGAACTGCTTCAGTTCCAAATACTAATGAATAAGGAGTGGCTTTAGTCAGCGTCTTGCAGGTGGTTCGATACGCCCATAATGCCTCTATTAGTTTGGTATGTCATTCTCACTTATTTTTAGTAAGAATCTTCTTGAGCAGCTTGACTAATTTTTTATTGAAGGCCTACGCCAAACCATTTTCTATTGGATTGTATATTCAAGAGTATCTCTAATCAATTTTATGTTAATGGATGAATCTATAAATCTTTGCACTTTTGAAAGTTATCATTATCAGAAATTATTTGGCTCGTAATCCAAGTCTATATACAATATGATGCATGAAGAAGTTGATCACTCGGTTAGTAGTGACTTCTTTAAATGGGGTAGCTTCAGCCCACTTAGAGAAATAATTAATCATTGCTAGGATGAAGCAGTGTTTAGTTGATGATGGCTGATAAACTGGTCCAATTACATCTATACCCAGGCAATCGAATGGCAAGGATGCTATTGTTGGGTGAAGTGGATTTCGAGGTTGGTGGAGTATATTCTCATGTACCTAACATTAATGGCACCTCTTAGCATGATTGATACTGATCTCTCATAGATGGCCAATAATAGCCCATCCTTTGATCCTTGCCATCTTTGGACTTGGTGCACCACAAAGTCCTTCATGAACTTCAACCATCACTTTGGTGCTTTCATCTATATTTAGACATCGTAGCCACATTTGTTCAAAGGATCTATGATATAAAGTGTTGTTGACGAAAGCATAGCCAAACATCCTCTTCTCGATTTGAGCTACCAGTGATTTATTATTTGGTAATTTTTCTTCTTTAAAGTAGTCAATTAAAAGTTGCCTCCAATCATGTGGCTATTCTACAATAAAAGCTTCACACTACTTTTCTGAGGCAATATCATTCTTAGCACTTCTTGGTATAACTCCTTGTTGATTTTAGGGAGTATGAGGAGCAACCTGAGTTGCATCCTGCTATGTCAAATTTGATAACCCCTTTACCTACAGGGATTGGTACTTTACTGGATATAGAACTTATCGAGTAAATATGTTGATCATGACATAATCACCATTCATACTTTCCATTTTTTAGCTAATTTTGCTAAGCAATCAGCTTTATTATTCTCAGATCGGAGACTCGAGTTAGTGTGACATTTGATATCTGCTTCATAAGCTCGAGAACTCGCTTGTGATAGAAAGCTAACTCATGCTTGTTGATTTTATAGATGCCAAGTACTTGATTTATAATAAGCTGAGAATCGCTGAAAATATGCAAGTTTTGAATGTCTTTGAAAATAGCTTCTTCAAGACCTATCATTAATGCTTCATACTCAACTTCATTATTATTTCTTGGCTTGGTCAATCCATATGATCGTCTCATTAGCCCTTTTTTGGTGTTATGAAGATGATGCCAATTCCTACTCTACCCTTGGAAAATTTAGAGGTTTGTCTTATTTGATCGATGAGACTCCATCAAAGTACATTTCTCAAATTAGTGATTTTTCTCTATCATGAATGAGCATAATTTGCTCATCAGCAAATTGTCATTAAGAAAAGAGTCCGCAGGGATGTGATGTGCAGCTAAAAAATCTGCTAAGACTTGTTCCTTAACTACTTTCTGCAGAACATATGTGATATCGAATTGTAGAAGCAATAATGCATATCTTGCCATGCGACCTGTCAACGCTGGTCTTGTCATCAAGTACTTCAGCAGATTAATCCTTGAGATGAGGGTAATCTTATGAGATAACATACAATGATAGAGCTTTTGGACTGCAAAGATCAATGCCAAATAGTGCTTCTCTCGAGATTGTCTTATTCTACTCTATTCTTTGGTGATATAATAAAGAGCATTCTCTTTGCTTTGTTCATTATGTTATTTCAATAATGCTTCAAGGGACTCTTCTATTGCAACTGTGTATATAATGAGGGGCTTCCAGGAGTAGATGCTGCAAGGATTGGTGGATTTAATAGGTAGCTTTTAATGTCATTGAAGGCTTCTTAACACTCCTTGTCCCATTTGAATGGAGCATCCTTCTTCATCAACTTTGCAAATGGTTGATAGCATCCTGATAGGTTTGATATAAATTGATGGATGAATGCAAGCTATCCTTGTAAAGAATGGAGCTGACGCAAACTCTTCTCTAGAGGCATCTCCATAATTGCCTTGATTTTAGCAAGATTAATTTCAATTCCTCTATGACGTACAATATACCCGAGAAATTTTCCAGAGAACACTTTGAATGCACATTTTAGAGGATTCATCTTGAGATCATATTTTCTAATTCTCTCCAATACAATTCTCAAGTCTTCAAAGTGATTATCATGATTTAAGCTTTTCACCACCAAATTGTCAACATAATACTCCACTTTCTGGTGAATCAACTCATCAAAAATGTGTGTCATGGCTCATTGGAATGTAGCTCCAGCATTTTTCAAACCAAAAAGCATGACTGTGTAGCAATAGATTCCAATAGGTTTTCAAAATGATGTGTGCTTCTCATCTTCAAGAGCCATCTTGATTTGATTATATTCGATGATTCGCCCATAAATGCGAACATGTCATAGTTAGAAGTATTGTCCACTAGCAGTTTTGATATTGGGAGCAAAAATTCATCTTTTGGGCATGCCTTATTTAGGTCCCAGAAATCAATGCATAGATGGATTTAGCCATTCTTTTTCCAAACGGGGATAATGTTGGCTATCCAATCTGCATACTCCTCCTCTCGGATGAAGTCTGCTTCGATCAACTTCTTAGTTTTTGCAATTACCTATTCTTCAATCTCCAATCTCATTCACTGAGGAGCTTGCTTAACAGGCATCACATCTGGTTTAATAGCAAGTTTATGAACTGCTACATTAGGGGGTAAGCTTGGCATTTCAGAATATGTCCAGGCAAAGAAATCCCTGAATTCTCAAAGTAGCATTATTAACTCTTCAATTTTTTCATCAGGTAGAAGGGCTCTAACGAAAGTTGGATGGGGATCATCCCCAGCCCCTAGGTTGATTTCTTTGAGTTCATCTATAGTAGCTATTTGTCCACCATCTTTGAGTTCTTCAGGTGCATGCTTGGCTTCTACTTCATCAGCGTTTATAAGAAAACTTTCATGGAGATCCTCTTCTTCGTCACTATTAGTTTGATCTCATCTTCTATTATATTATAACAAACTCTATCTTGATGAGGTTTGTGGATGAACCCAAGACCTTTAGTGATAAACTTATCACTTCTTCATAATGTTTGAGGACTTCTTTGGCTCCACATCCTGTTAAAGATTTGAGTTCTATATTTAGTAGTCCCAATATGAATCTTAAGCTTATGCATCATTCTTCACAACTTTTGTGGATAGTATATTGGTATTCGTGTTGGCACTATCTCATCAGAATTTTTATGTTGAGTAGGTTGATCAAAATTGTGAGGTTGAGACTCTTCAAATTTGTAATATAGAGTTCTTGTTCTACCACTCTCACTCAAAGGTGACACATAGAATGTTATCAACTCTTGATGTTATGAAACTCCAGTGAAGTGATTTCTTTGAAGTACTACTGAGAGATGGGTATGATTTTGAAAAAGTCCTCTAACACTGTCAAGTGAGCTATCTTTCTTGATGCATCTCTTTGAACTCTATTTCCATAAGTAGATTCAAAGTCATAGTCTGAATTAGAATAATTTATTTCATACTTTGCCTTTCTTGAAAGCTTATAAGTTCCCTTAGGTTTGACAGAAATATTTTCTTCTTCTTATGTGTCACTTCCCAAATGAGGAACTAATCTTCTTGCTTTAGGTGTAGAATCAAGTGATTTAGGGAAAGTCGACATAGCCTTCTTTCTTCCTCTTTGCTTCTGCTCTTTAACCTTGTGAAGTTGCTTTTTAGTTCTTGAAGTGGATGCTACCACTTCAAGAGTCTTTGTTGTCTTTGGCTCTTTAGGAATAAAATATTTTGCATCTTCAAAAATTTTTGCTTCATGGATGGAGAATGGTTGTAGGTTGCTAGGAATTCTGACCTCTTCTCCATCTTTCAAGTACTTCATACACTGATGCATAGTTGATGGGACCATGTCATACTCATGTAGCCATGGTCGACCCAAGAGAGCTCTAAATGATTTATCAGCATCGATTACATGAAACTTGGCTCTTGTATATAAATCCTGAAACTTGAGTGGGAGAATAAAAGAACCCAGAGTTTTTTGTCCTTTTTTATTAAAACTATGAACCATCAACTTATCTCTCCCAAGATGTTGGATATCAAGTGATAATCATCTTATTACCTTTAGACTCATAAGATTGATAGAAGAACCTGGATCAATCAATATTCAGTTGATCGAGATGCTATCACTCTCTGGAACATATAGAGGCGGTTGTGATCGTTCCCAACATAAGATCTTCTTCAAAAAAATGTGATTCTGAGAGATCTTGAGTTGTAATGATTCAGTCATGCATTTTTTAGCAAAGTAAGCTTCATAACTTTTCAAATTTTGAAGCCTATCAAAGTTTCTCGGAGATCTTTTGACATCAACAGTGCCTCGTACACACTTAGTTGTGCATAGATCTTTCTCAGATGTGATAGAATATTATAATATATCTTTTCTCTTGATTTAGGCTTCATTCTAAGATTTTGGGAATGATATCTTTGTTGACTTCAATTTGTTTGCCTTTATTTTTATTTTCATTTCCCTTCTTTGATGAAGGTGGTAAGACTTTACCACTTCTCAACTGAACTTGAATCACCTTATCTTGCTCAAATTCCTCTGAAGAGGTAGTTTCTTCAAATTCACTTCTTATTCTGGAGGATTGACCAAGAGAGTTAAACTCACTTTTCAACTTCATATATTTTATACACGATGATATCGATAAGTCTAACTCTTCTCCATCAGGAAAACATAAATCTTCATCTGAACTATTATCTTTTAGTTGGGTCATTAAACAAAATTTGGATGTTAACTCTTCAGGCTCTTCTTGCTTTCTTGATAAGAATTTTGATGGGTTGGTCGAGTCTATCTGACTACCCTTGTCATTTTGGAGTAACTGATGCTAAAGAACATCTATATCACATAAATAATTTGGCATGTCTTTATTAGATAAGATTCACCATTATCTTCTTCATCCAATTCAACAATGCAAAGTTTAGGCATAAATTCTAAGTCTAAATGGTTTTATTATCGACTGGTGATACTTCTCTAAATTGTTAATAATCTTTTGAGTTTTAGTTCTCTTCTTGATCTTCTTTTTCTTAGCCGGATTCCTTGATTTATGAGGATTGTGTTTAGTAGACTGCTCCTCATGTTGTGATGAAGTAGCCTTATCAAAATGCCACTGAGAAGCCCAAATACTTAATTTAGGCATCTCTTTTAAGTCTAATATAGGTTCAAGTGGTGATTTCCACTTAACCCTAGGGACTCCTTTTAACTGCGTTAGCATTTTCACAGTCTTTTTGGATACTACTATTTCCTATTCTTCAGTCTGAACTGATTTCTCCTTATTTTTGTCTTTGATGGATGATATGGAAGAGGATGTAATCATCCTTGTAAATTCTCTTTTAGGGTTGACTAGAACACTGTCGAATAGTGTAAATTCACCTCATCGATACTTCTTTCTAGCCAATCTTTGAAGACATAACAATCTTCAATAGGATGACTGATCATTTGATGATAAAGACAATAATTTGGATTACTGACTTGATCAGCTTCTTTAGGCATTTTAATTTCTAGTAATTGTAGGCCAGCTCTGATTGCTTGCCGAAATAATTTGGCCACACCGTCTCTTCTAAAGGAATAATCTTTGTTCATCTTTTCTTTAAGAGATGGCCGCATTCACTCATCATCTCTTGTTGCTTATTTTGGATGCTCCCCGCCACTTGGAAAAGTGCAAGATTTGTCATTGCCTTCTAATACCAATTTTGGCTGTGGATTAGAATATACAGGCTTCTTTTTCTTATCATCATTGTACATTAGCTATTTTCTTTTATCCATATTATATATCACCCACTTTTCACCATTTGAGCTATAGGAAGCGGCATGAGTTTTATTCTTCTTGAGTTTGAAGGCTTGTTTCTCTTTACCTTATCTGTATAGATTTCAGACTTATGGTGATTCAACTTTTCAAATTTAGCCACCCTATCAAGCAAGTCCTGGAATGCTGCAATCGATGACATACATAAAAATGGTGCAATTTTATCATCCATATTGCCCATTAGCAATTGGATCACATGTTCTTCTTCCAATTATTGCTCACATTTCATACTTAGGTTACCAATGACTTATGAATTTTGTCACAAACTCATCTTTTCTCCTTTTCATCAAGGAAAGGTCAGCAATTGTGATTTTTTTTGGTTGCACTAGCGAACCTCTTCATGAATATTGTCTATAACTCAGCAAAGGTTTTAACTGAATCATTCGATAATTTTGCATACCACCCAAAAGCAGCTAAGGTTGGGCTACTAACAAACTGACAGAAAAGCAACGCATCATTCCCTCCTATGTTACCATAAGTAGCCTTAAATTTTGCTAGATGTTGCTTTGGATTACCAAGCCCACTGAAAGTATTAAATTTTGGCACTGAGTAACCTTTCAGGTATGTCACTTGATCATATTTAGTTGGGTAAGGGCGACCCTTACTCACCAACTTTTCAGCTTGCTCTGAAGCTATAATTGCCTTTATCTTTTCATTGATTATTATTTCTAGCTGAGCAGCTATTACTATTCTAGGTATGCTAGCCACATTTTGAATTATCGGTTGAAGAGGTAGTTGGTTAACTTCATTCCTCACTTCAGGTGTAGCGTGTAATGTAGGAGCTTGAGGTGCCAGAGTGACTGGTGGTATAGAAGTTGTATTATTAGATACTTATTGATTAACTGACAAATACTACATTTGATGTGATATTCTTTTGCAACATCTCCATCATGATATTCATTTGTATCATCATGTTATTCATTTTGGTACCAAGCTATGCAATTTTCTTATCTTTGACTTCCATTTGACGCTGCATTTCTCTTTACTTTCTAGCTAGTGCCACGGCGTCAACAAGTACGGGCTATTGTTCTTCCTCTATTTCTTATTGTTGTTTTGCTCCTTGTTTATCTTCAAGGAAAAACTTGACTATCCTTCTCCTTGTATATTTGTAGGGACAGTTGTTGCTTGGGATGAAAGATGATGTTGATTATAAAAGTGTGTACCAAGCTGATCATTTCTTGGTTCAACCTTATAGATAGCTTCAACACCCATGATCGCTTTTTCATTTTGATCTTCTTATTCTTTTTCAGTAGAGATTGAAGATCCATCTTCTACTTGCTTCTATGAAGACTTTTCTTCATAAATGTCAAATTCAGGTTCAAGTTCTCTGGATCCATGTTGCTCGTGCTAAACAAAAAGTTCATCTATATCTCTGACCATATAGATGACTTTCACTTCCATAGTGCTCTCTTCATTATTTTCTTCTTGCACATGAATTTCTGATCGACGTTTCCAGTGGATCTTTGGTTCAATGTATGGAATTAATACTTCTTTCATTAAAGGACTGTGATCAAAGTTAACCTTCTCTTGTCGGGGTGAATCTGATCTGCAATGGGATCCCCTAGAGGATCCTCTAGAGTGTCAACCATCATGTCTTTCATCAATAATATCCCTTCTTATTTTTTAGGTGGATTTCTGAATATGTGCATTAGATGTCACACCTCTTCCACTTTTCAAGATTTCATCATAGGGCCTTGGCCTCCATATCTGCTTATCCTTTCCACGGGACCTTTTGACAGTGGATTCTTGGACACGGGGTCCGAGTGTCATGCCCTGATGCTCATTGCTCGAGGCTTACTTGGCTCGATGATAGGTTACCATAAGAGATGGCAACTTCCTTGGTGGAGCTTCAATATTTTCAATCACTACAGGCTTCTAAAATTTTCTTTTCATCAAGCCTCTTTCCTTAGCTACTTTGAGAACATTATGAATTCTAGCGAATAATGTTTCAGGTTATTTTCTCTGTGGTGGTGGAGCTTGATGATGTTGAGTCATAAAAGATTTCTTTACTTCACCAGTAGAGCTATTCCTTTTTACCCATTTTAGATTATCAAAGTTATTATGAGTAGGAATACTTGCTTCTGGCGATAGTATTGCTTGTTCACTAGGTCATTTGAAGGATCTGAGCCTCTCCATTTCTTCTTCTTCTCTGCCTTCTAGTTAATTTGCTTCCTGATGAGGAAGCTTCATGATCATGCTTTCCAAGTACGAAAGGTTCAATTGGCGAAGCAATTGTACCATGAGGCATTAAAGACACAATTTTTCCATTGACGGTTCTTTTCATCACAGGGGCTTTAGATTGACCTAGCCTTTTAAAAACTAAAGTTCTCTGTCGAGAGAACTCTTTAACAGTGGTTGGCTGCTGAACTGATTGACAAACATGGCCAGTAGAAGCTTTAGTAACTTGGGGCCTTCTAGCATGGCCTCGGCAGTATTACCATGGGTGGTACCAGAGTTGCAGCTATGATAGCTGGGAAATTCAAGCTACCAAATTGAATTGTAGTGCCAACATCTCATGTGTTGTTGATGGCATTGGCTAAGCAGATGTTTGCACCATGCCCTAACTGAATAGTGAAAGGAGTGCTCAGTAGATCCATTCTGCAAAAGTGAAAGATGGGGATTAGTAATCGATTATTATTTATACTTTCAAAATGCGAAACTAAAGAACAAAATAATAGTGTAATAAAGATATACTCTATAGAATAATTCATTTGACATAGAGTCTCATACATTAGTAATTCAAATTTATTACACATGTAAATCACCATTTTTTATTTTGAATTTTTAAATATTTTATTGCTACTATAGCACATATATGACTAGCCAAAGATGGAAAATGAATCATGTCCCTGAGTCACTGAAATGCTCCAAAATTCACCACCAACCTCTCGACAAATGAAGAAGAGAGTATAATTTAAAAGTTTCGGTGTAATTTTCAGAAGGCAGATGGAATAGTAGATAAGACACTACCTAGAGATTTATTCCTCATTTTGTAAGGACTTTAGATCTAGTTCCAGGTTTCCTATAGGTGCAAGCCCCTATAGTTAATTATCCTTCTCAATGTAGAGAGAGAACTTTTGATTAAAGCTAGTCATTAGATCACTTAATGTGTAGCGTATAGTAGTAGCATGTGGAGTTTAAAATTAGAGTTTAAATTTATGAAATTATCATTTTAGCTTAAACCGGATGATTGGGGGAATAATGATGTGCCTGATCTAGATCCCATAGTTTTGTCATCCTGGGCTGTCGTGGTCCCTAGTCTACTTAGTCAGAGGATGTAGTCAAAACCCAACAAGAATACTTATCAGCAACACATGGGTTATGTCATCTAAGAAATCCTTGTAGACCTAGGGTGGTGTTTGTTTAAGGAGACAATCTTAAGTCTACCTTATCTAATAGAGAGATTTTTTTCCCTATCAAGTATACCCTTTGATTCACAACTCAAAGGGTAAAGCCATTGGGGTGCATATAGGCTATGGTCATGATCGTAATATAATGGAGCCTTATTGGCCAAACCACCTGATCAGAGGACTCTGGTCGTAACTACATCATCTATGGAGCCCACTGGCCAAGCCACATAGTTAGAGGACATGGGCCACATCCTTACTAGCATGAGATTGATTGAGAGTGAATATAGTAGAACACTTGATTTGATATTGGTTCCTTCGTGAGTTAGAGTTTTCTTAATTTATCACCCCAATAAATAATAGCGGAAGGTGGATAAATTGAGTTTTGCTTTAAGCTTTTAATTATTGAGTTTCATTTAAATAGCTTTTAGAATGATATTTGATTTGTGATAATTTGATTTGAGATTAGAATCATGTTTTGATGGAAGTACCCCCTCTAGTTGAAACCACCTTTCAACACAACCATCATCAGGGTAGGTAATTGATTTATTTGAATATATTTGAGAACTTTAGATCCTGTCAACTCTATTTTGCTAACGAGGATTAGATCTACTCACATGACAAAACTTCTCAAATATTTTACTAAGTTGTAATTTTTATGATAGATTTTTGGTTTTGTTAACAACCCTCTAAGACTAAATCGAAGCAACCCATGCAAAGATCCTCAGACATTAAATTTAAGCATTCAGTGTAGTGTCGAGGCCCATGCAGGTGTATTTAAGAATGCCTTAATTAACACCTTCTATTCGCTTGTATGATGTGTTGCAATTGGTGGCGTTCAAGACATTATAGATTTTAAAATATTACTCACACTTGGATTGCTTGTTGAATTTTTCAATTCTCAAATATCATTTGGCATGTAGCTGTTAAAGAACTTTCAAAGTTTTATCAACTAATCACTTTCAGCTTTTATTCTAAACCAAAAGAACTAATTTTTACTTCTATAAATGAGCATTCTATTTATCGTAACTCTAATTCAAATTATACGGGTTTTTATTGATTCACTCAATTTATCACATAGTGTAACTTGAGTGATTATTGAAGGAGTTTGTATATACCCATTGACTAGTTAATTACATTGTAAATCCTTTAATAAATTTTATTTGAATACCACTAATCTTAGAACTAAGTACTTGATATATCATAATTCTCATGTGCTTTAAATATAACTTCAAATATAGGATTCAAGTGATCCTTTAAAGGCTACATTCATGAGTGATCTTAAGTTGCCTAATCAACTTGTGCTTATGAAAAGCTATCAAATCCCTATGCACCTTTATTTTTAATTTGAAATTGGACACTTGGATTTATCATCAATTATTGGTCATTTGATATTCGATCAAGATTCCTATTGCTTTTGATATCCTCTAATTTGCAATTGTTCAATTAGTTCTCTTATAAGTTTTCTATCAGCCTCTCCAGGTTTCATCTAAAGATTGTTTAGTTTTGTGAAGTTTGAAGAAAAAAGAACCCACTCACTCAACAACTTATGTTAATAATTGATAAGTATTTCACGAGAACATGTCTTTCTTCAATGTCCATGAAGGCTTTATTCAGTTATTGGTATGAATCTTATAGTGTGTTATAGTTATGATTAGTTTCTTCAAGAATTTCTCAATTCTTAAAGTGGCAGCGTCATTAAATCCTTTATGAATATCATTCCATGTTTGATTAGTTTTTGCACCTTAATCTTAATTTTGGGACTTTGCACTTTTATATTGTTTCATTGTTTATGTGTTTTCTCCTCTTTAATGAATTTTGATTATTTATTTTTCTTTCTCTCTCACCTCCCTCCTTTTTTTTTCTAAGTATGAAAATTTGATGAAATTTCAGCATTTTAGCTAGAGCGACATCTAACAAATGTTGGTTTATTATGCATAATGAGCATAAGGTGGTGTCTTGACACTATAGCCAATTTTTCATCTCATTGCTCCTATTGAGCACCAAATTCAAACCAAAAGAAACAAGAAGATACATATACACATTCACATATTTATCCCACATGTTCAAACTCATTTTCTTGCGCACTATAATGATCGACAAAGAGACAGAGTTGGAGATTCCAGAAACCAAGAGAGGAACCCGCCTAATGACAGTGTTCATCTTTAGCTACGGCAAGAGGAAAGGTCGAAAGGAGATAGAAATATCGGAAGGCTAGAGATAAACCCTGATGATGGTGTTCTTCTTTGGCTATGGCAAAACGAATTGTCAAAAGGATACAGAAATGCTAGAAGCATAAAAAAGATCCCACGATGATGATCTTCTTCATCAAAAGAAATTGGAAGGGTAATGGAAAGAGTGATGCCAAAAATTGAGAGAAGAACCCTCCTAATGACGGTGTTCCTCTCCGATTACGACAAAATAGAAATTGAAAACTTCAGATTGGGAAAAATAAGAGAAAATGGAATTATTTTAATGAAAAATGAGGAAGAAGAAAAAGGGATAGGGAAGAAATTGAAGAGCTATTTGTGGAAAATGAGGGAAGTTTTGGTTTGGTTTTGAGAAGAAGGAAATAAAGGAGAAGAAGAAGAAGAAGGAGAAGAAGAGGAAGGAAAAAGAAGGAGGAGATGCTTACCTTGTGGTTTGAACAAGAGAGGGGAAGCTTCACCTTTCAGTTTGGACGAGGGAAGGAAATATTGGAGAAGAAGGGAGAGTTTTGTCATTCAATTTGAAGGAGAAATCGAGAGCCTTTTGTGGTTTGTTCTTGTCGTTAAGAAGAAGGGAAAGATGGGGGAACAATTGCAAGAGGGATGAGCGGCTTGCGTGGGTGCCGAGAGCGTCATTCGTGTGTGAAGGAGGGTGTTGGTTAAAAAATTTCTATAAGGGGTCACCTTTCAAATCTGTGGA
The DNA here is from genome assembly GCA_021442155.1 of Cymbidium sinense. NCBI lineage: Eukaryota > Viridiplantae > Streptophyta > Magnoliopsida > Asparagales > Orchidaceae > Cymbidium > Cymbidium sinense. Next base: position 25,118,310 of record CM038224.1, read on the forward strand.
GAAAAGAAAAAGGAACCCTTACAAAAATTCATCTTGCTAAGATGCCACACAGATCCACAGATGTACTTATTCAAGCGATCGGATACGTCATCAAGGTATAGTGTACAATCTCGAAAGACAAAAGTCACTACCCTTTAATGGAACCAATCAATAAGGACTCCTAAGGACAATGGGTCTACATATGTAGCAGAGATTCATCCCCTACTTTACATGGAAAAGTAAAGCAAGGTTTATTTTAAATCGAGTTCGTTAAGTTCCCTACAAGGCAAGCCCCATAGTAAATTACATCCTAAGGGATGAGATCCCCTAGGAAAACTCTCGATTAAGGTAAATGATCATTATCTCTAAAGATTTCAATATGAAGGACTATCAATCGATTAGTTTATGTTTTTTTGAAGATCAAGTGGGATTGATCAAAAGAGGGAGTTATTATCAAAGCCAAAATGGAAGATAAGTAAGAGATGCTCACGATGCTTGAAACTTGAGCATCTCAAACTATCCTAAATTGAGCTTTACATTTTAGAAATTGATTTAGTTTGTTTGAGTTGTATTTTTCATTAAAATTTTAGGACTTAAGATTCCTTAATGAAAGATTAAGAAAATGCCTAAAATGTGAGGAATTATGCTTATGGACCACAAAGGGGAAAAGCAACCTCGGAACCTAAATCTAGGAAGCTTTGGCGAGGGCTGGAAGCATAACCTAAATCTAAGGCAAAAATGGGTAATTGGTTTGCCTCCATAAGAGAGGACAAATCACCCAATAGCTTGGACTTACAACTGTCTGGGGGTGGCCGCCAACTAACTCCTACGATTTTAAATACATGTAGGCAGGTCTTTATGCTTATGCAAGATAGCTAGGCTATTTTTATTTAGAAAGAGACTAAGTCCTTAAACTCACTCCCTAAAGAGACTAGATCATGTAAAGGGAGATGCCTCAAATGACCTAAAATATAATGCATTTCAAATTTCATTTTATTATTATTTTTGGATAATTATTTTGACTCAGGCTAATAGAATTTTTATGACTAATGCATGAGAAATCAGATTATTGGCCAAAATTAGCGAGAAAGGAGGAGGTGAGTTTTCACCACGGCTCTCATAGGTCAAGCCCGGTTCTCTGGAAAAGGTGAAAGCCCTCCAATCAAGAGTGAAATAAGATGCATTTATGCATGATATTATAAAGAAATGCTCATCCAACTAAGTGGTTGCTAATTCTTTGATCTTGATTTTAATCTTAAGCTTTAGGTGAGATAATGAGTTGTTTACTTATATTTAAGTTGGGAAAAAAATTTATTTTTCTCTAAAGAGCCTAATCCACATCCAGGCCATACATAAAGCAAGAAAGAAACTAGAAAAAGCAAGTCACTTAATGCAAAAGCTAAACAAATCATCAATCAATATATAAAGCTAATCGTAAAAAGAATAAATGGTTGTTTGGTCACCACACAAACTGAAAATATCAAATTGGGTGAAGCTCTACCCCTTAATTACAAATGAATTCGATTTACAATTAAAGTAAAGGAATTCATTATTATGGGGGTCTTCAAGCTTTATTCTTCTTTCTTCTTTTTTTCTTTTCTTCTTCTTTTCTACTTTTAGTTCCTTCTTTTGGATGGTTGGAAGGTGGATGCTCCAAGGCTTCACATGGTGCATAAGATGGGATCTTATGACCAATGTTCATCTAATCTGCATAATAAATCATTCCAAAATCCTACTTATACAAATTTTACATGAAAAGGAAAAGTAGAAATCTAACTTACACTTGTAAAATAAAGTTTAGTTAAATCACACCACACAAATTCCAAGCATGTATATTTGACTTATCACCCCACACATGGGTGACTAAGTCCACCTTATGGATTATGCAAAGGGTATAAGCACCGCAAGCAAGAAGCGATTATATTTTTATTTATGATAGCCCTTAAGCACAATCCCTTGTAGGAATAGTTAGACTAAGCACATCCTACCATTCATTCTATGAGCATACACCCTAACATCAGTCTAAAAATATTCATCACAAAATAAAACATAACATCAAACCATGCACCGACCTAACCTAAGGCTAGAAGTGGTGACTTAGGCTAATGTGTGTGCTTTAAAGGCTTGTGTGGTATGCTTAGCTAGGACTTTAGGTTCAAATTTTCTAAGTGTGAAGAAAATGTTCAACTTAGAGGAGGGTTTCATTTAAGTTGTTTAAGTGTTTTGGGTTTATTTTTATTTCATGTTTTAATTTGGTTTAAGTGAACCTACAATTAATTACTATGTTATGAAGGGAGGGAAAGAGAAGAGAACTTCTCTTTCGTTCCCTAACCTTAAGTCATTTCTAAGGTAAGTTCATATTTTAATTTCATTTAGGTGAATGTTTTAATTAAATCTTTTGATTAATCCTAAATTTAGATAAACTCTAAACCAAATCTATTCAAAAAGAAATGTATTTTAAGATTAAATAAAATGAATCAAAATTCACATAACACACATTACTTCATTTCTTTCCCAACATATATAGCATGCATATGGATGGACCCTAAGCATATCTATACATGCAAATGAGAGTAGTTAACACACATGCTAAGTAATTCATTTAAGAAAATTTAGAAGTTAAACATGTATGATTTTTCTTAAAAGAAAATGTTTTCCTTATCCAAAATTTCATATACATGCATGAAAGTAAGAAAGGCATAAGTGAGTACAGTGCCATTGTTAACTAGAGATGTAAGGTACAAGACCTACTTAGGACTACTTAAAGCCCTCAACCTCAGGGTTGTCCAGACTAATATACCACTTTCCTTAAATACAAACATGCATATAAAAGAAATGAAGTAGAAAAGGAATATGCAAAAGTTGCTTAATGGATTAGTTTTGTTTATGCAATTTATTCATGCAAGTGTAGGCAATCCTTCTTAGATAATAGCATAGGGATGAATAGGGTATAGAATTAAGTAAGTATTGGGTTCCTTTCAAATGAACCCTACATCTTACAAACTCCTATTCAAAACTATGCTAACATAAGAAAGAAAGAAAGAAAGGCTACACTAAACATGACTTTATAATCTATCACATGCAAGCTTATAATTAAGATATGAATAACACACTTTTAGATTTGATATTTCATTTATAAGTTTTGAAAATATTTTGGATTTAGTAGTGATAATAGCCACTCATATTATACTTTAGCCAACACATGCACATTTGACATAAAGTAAACAATTTTCATTTTTAAAATTTGAGACATGAAATTATGAATGCATGAATCACATGACAAACAACTTAACATGTTGGGAAAGATTTAAAATAATAAAATCATGTAAACAAACTCACTTTACTTAAATCCTAAAGATATTCTTAAGGAATAAGAAAATTTTGAAAAAATCAAAGTGAATTTCAAAATGATTTTTGTTTAGTTTGAAGTTTGATTTAATTTAGAAAAGGTGACATGAGTTTGTTGTTCCTAACCCATTTCCACATGTGTTTTGTATTTTTTTTATATAATTAAATCTATTTTTAAGCATTGATTAGGTTAAGGTATGCATTAAGTGGCTTAATTAACCCTTACCTACAACACCTTAGAAAAATTAACTAAGTAATTATGAGCCAATGAGATGACATAAAACTCACAAGGAATTTAAATTTGCAATGCACCTAATAATGAAAAGGCCTAATGCAATTTGGCTCACAATTAAAAGTTAATTAAGTTAAGGGTTTTAAGTATCTACCTTCACAGGTAGGTTAATTAAGTTTTGAAAGTTTTGGTAGAAATTGATTAGAGGGGTGATTAATGAGTTAACCCTTAATTAAAGGGGATTAAGAAGAGAAAATGGGGTTTAGGGAATAGCTTAGGGGAAATGCCTCAAAATTATTCCATAAAACCCCTACTCACTGGATCTAACCTTAATTAAACTTAATCATAGGGAAAATTCACTAATTATATCTTAATTACCCTTAATTACATGAAAGGGGTAATTAGGGAATGAAATAGCAATTTCTCCAATTCAGCCCTTAATAAATCTCAAGAAAATTAGGGGAGGCAGAGGTCATCCCCTAAAATGAACTCCAAAAATTTGAGATTAATTGACTACTTAATTTAGGAGTAATTAGCTAATTAAGATTCCCAAAGTAACCCAAATTCAGAGAAAAGGAGAATTCAAAATCCATTGAAAATATTTTTTTTAAATATTATAGTTGAAATTATCTTTCCATAGCATTTTTCCTTTTATTTTTTTATTTTTCTATGAAGAGCTATGAATTTTAGAAGATCTAGGGATTAATTAGGAATTAATTAGGTAAATAACTAATCCCTGATTAATACCCAGCTCACGGCACGACACGTGGCGGCGGTCAGCGTGCTTTACACATGGGGGACTATGAGCCACTCACTTAAGCATCACATCAAAAGGCGGTGGCATGCGCTAAAATCCTCGGTCGATTAAAGATCCTTTCAACGGATTTAAAATAGATAAAGGATTTCTTAAACATGCCAAATAACCTTTATCGTCCATCTAAAATGTGCGGATGGATGGCTGAGATGAGCCAAGTTCTTCCCAGAGGATCAATGTGAACCGTCCATGATCCAAGGAGAGATTTGAGTCTGATCTAGCATATAATCATACAAGAATCAACCCACACCATCTAGAAGAATAGAGCGACCAATCCAATGGTGGATTTCTCATGCCATGAATATTTATTTCACAAAGCTCCAACACCTATCAAGCTAAGTGGTCGAAAAATCACTAACCTCATCGGAGGTGATCACCAAACTCGATGAGGTTGCTTCGTCTGGTGGAGATGAAGCCCTGTTGAAATTTCTAAGCCTTGAGATTGTGTGGATCAATGGGAAGACCAACTCCTCCTTGCTTGGGCTTCAACTTTAATCAAATTCACCTCCTCCTTGCTTTGGGAACTTGAATGAGAGCTTGAGTGCACTCGACTTGATCCTTTGAAGTAGTTTTGAGTGAGGAGGAAGTTGGGAATCGAGATGAGCTCCCCTATTTTACACTGTGCAAAATCGAGAAATGCAAAATTCAAATCCCTCTTAGAATGCTTAGGAATGCTCTGAGGTGGTTCATCTGAGTTCCTAGGCTCCAATCAATCAAGAGTGAAGTGAAATTTCATTGAATTAGGGGGAGTATATCTCCCCCTATGGCAATCAGATGGTCGAGCATAAGCTTATCATTTTGATCTAATTGACCATATGGAGTGAGCTTTTTAGGTTGTTAGATCATTTCACATTGTTTGATCCCTTGAGTGGAATGCCAACCTCCCATGTGCATCAAATTGAGCTTAGGAGGGAGTTTAAAAATTGAATTTTGCCATAGGTGGTCGCGTTTGGTCTATGGGTCAAATAGGCTAACCCAAACCCATTGGGTTGGGTGCACCACTCATCACTAAGTCCCCTTGAGTTCTTAGGAAAGCCTCAAGCGATTGTGAAGAGGGTATGACTAAAATACAGATGGGCTAGACCAAAATTTGTTCTATGGCCTAGGGGTAAAATGATCATTTTGCTATTTTTTTTTCAATTTGAGAATGTTAGGTATGTTGAGAAAATAGGTTTGGCCAAGTTTCATTGGATTTGGAATCCATTTGATATGGTTTGACTCATGTTGACCCATTTAGGTCAAAATGGGTCAACTTGGGTCAAGTTGACCAATTGGTCAAATTTGGTCAAACCAAGGATTGGTTCAAGTTCATATGACCATTTGAAATGTTTTAGTAGCTTTGGTTTGTTCAGTTTGGATTAGATTTGGTTTTGGCTCATATGACTCATTTAGGTCAAATGGGTCAAGTTGACCCATATGACCCATTTGACCTATTTGGGTTTGGTCAAGGGTAGGTTTAGGTTTGGTTAGTCATATGGAATGGATTGGTATCTTTATTTCCAATCAATTTGGGTTAAGTTCAATTTTGGCTCAACATGACCCCTTTAGGTCATGTTGGGTCTAAGGTCAATTGGGTTAGGTTGGGTCTAGTTGGCCAATTGAGGCTTTGGTCAAGTTCCACAAGTGATTTGGAATGGACTTGACCCATTGGTTCCAATCAATTTGGCTTAAGTCAAGTTTTGACATATTTTGGCCCTTTAGGTCAAAATGGGTCAACTTTGGGTCAAGTGGGCCAATTGGGCTGGGTTAAGCTCAAATGTTGTTGGCTTGGTCAAACATAAGTCATGAGTGAACTTAGATCAAAGGTTTCAATCAATTTGGCCTATGGTGGATTTTGGCTATGTTAGGTTTCATTTTACATTAAGTGTTGACTTGATCAACCCTTAGGTTTGACTTGGTTTGACCCAATTTGATTGATTGATCATCCCATGATGATTGTTGATCATGATGAGAGGGAAATATGAGTTTGGTTCAATCCAATTTGGTTAGGATCAAAAGTTGGCTCATAAGGGTCAAGTGAGCCTAAGTGGGTCAAATGGCTTGGTCAACGCTTGATTTGAAGTTGATTGATCTTGTATATGGACTTATGATTGAAATATAAATCCATTTATAAGTGGTTTGAAGTCAAATGGGTTTTGATCCATTTGAAAATTTCATATTCAAAGGAAGAATATGAAGGGTCTTGGGTTTGATTTTGATTTGGGTTTTGATTGTTTAATTGAAGTTTGGATTTATATATGAGCTCATGATTGTAGGATTGATTGAACCATGAGAGAAAATCAAGAGTTTGGCTTGATTTGAAAGTGATTTGGCTAAGTTCAAGATTTTGGCTTGAAAGGCTTAGATTTGAATTGATTTGAGTTTGATTTTTTGAATAGGTTTTGATTGTTTGAAGTTATATTTCATTTATTTATGTGAATGTAAATGAAGATATAAATTGATCATGAGAAAATTTCAAGAATTTGAAAGAGTTTAATCAAGATTTAGGACAAATCCATTAAAGGGAATTTAAAGGATAAAGAAATTTTAAATTGAAATTTAATTTTTTTTTTTTTTGGATTGGATTTGATTGATGTATATTTATATTTCATTTATATGAGAATATAAATTGATTTTGAGAAAATCTCATGAGTTTGAAATGGTTTGATCAAAGTTCAAGTTAAATCCATTACTGGAAAATTAAGGGATTTAAGGGAATTTCAAGAATTTTAAATTTGGAATTTAATTTTTGCCTTTGATTTGATTGATTTATATTTATATTTCATTTATATATGAGAATATAAATCATAATATAAATAAGTTTTGAAGTGATTTGATCAAAGTTTAGAGTTGATTTTCATTAAGTCCTTTAATGAAAAAGTAAAGGGACTTAAGAAAATTTTATGAATTGATTTGGAATTTTGAATTTGATTTGATGGGTTTGAATTTATATTTTATTTATATATGAATATGAATGAGAATATAAATGATTTATGTGAAAATCTCAAAGATTTGAATAGGTTTGAATCATAATTTTGGCTAAGTCCTTAAGAAAGGGTTAATGACTTAGGAAATTTGAACTTATAAATTTTTGATGGGTTTTAATCATGGGTTTCAATCATGGATTTCAATCATAGAATTGAATTGAGTTTGGAGAAAATCAATTCTTTCTCCAAATAGAATTGATTTGGAGTTTGACTTGAAAGAAGGGAAGTGAGAAATGGTTTAAGCTAAAGGGTAGAAAATTTTCCTAACACTTATGAAGCATGACCTATTCCTATGGCTAACTCTTCTAAGTCCCTAGGGCTAGGGGAGTATCCACCTAATCACTAGATGTGTCCTAAGACTAAGGAACTCTTAATAGTCTAAGAGGAATCCTATGCCTAAGATGGAGGTATTGAGAGCTCATTCTAAAAATGAGGTCAACAGAGGGCTCGAGTAATCAGAAGAGGGGAGCTCGCTAGGCTCTCGTGTGATCGCGTGAGGGAGAGGGATGAACCGAGTTAGGTCGAGTGAAAGGGGGCTCGGGTCACACATGAATAGGAGGGATTACGACCGAACCGGGTCGGTCGAATAGGAATAGGGTGATTTAAGGATTTAGGTTAGGGTTAAATAGGGCTTTTATTAACTTATTAAATGTCTAAGCAGCCTTAATATAAATTTCTCATCGATAAAATTACATATTTAATATATATATATATATATATATATATATATATATATATATATATATATATATATATATATATATATCTTATATCTTATTCGATGTTCTTGATACCGAAGCTTTCACGATCGAAGGCCATTTGATTGAAATCGGCGTCAAATTGGGTCAATTTCAGCTCAAAATGCACATTATCACTTTTGATTGCTCTATTTTCACATAGATAATTGAGTACGAATAGTCTTACATGATAGATTTGATGTTTCAAAATTAACGGTGTAATCAATTTCACGAACAGAGGTTGTTTGGTTTGCGTTGGTGCCTTCGGACATCGATGTGCGTGCAAGTGCATTAATGACTCGATCGCTTGATCGATTGATCATCAAGTTATACAATTTTTATATTATAATTATTTTTTTTATGTTGAATGATGGTGAAGTCATCGCGATCAGGTTATTTTGGTTGATTTTGGCGATATCCAGTGCATTTCAATCTCAATTTGCGCACTGTCACTTCCGATCATTCGACATTTGCAAAGACTCGTTCAAATTGAGCATGGACAGTCTCATTTGGCATTATTCGATGTTTCGAAGCTAAAGGCATGATCAATTTTATGAATGGATGTTGTTCGGATCATCAGTTCTTGGCTCTGATATGCGCGTCAACACATTGATAGCTCGATTGCTTGATTGGTTGCTCTTTAGATTATACAATATTTATATTTTAACCAATTTTGATGTTCTGAACGTGATGGAGAAGTCCATTCATCGATCGGAGATCTTTTTGACCATTTTCGCTGACGTCCAGTGCATTTTGAGCCGTTGCCTTTATCACCCAAGTCCGTTGAATTGACTTGTAGGTTGACTTATGAAACATATATGGAGGTAAAAAAACTTTTAATTTGATTTCATGTTTGTTTAGATTAATGATTCAATTAATGATTTGATGATTTAGATTTACCAAGTTAGTTTAATTTAGGATTTAATTGACACTTAATTGCAATTTAATTAAGTTCAAATTCATGTTTGATTAAGCTTAGGTTTAATATGATTAACTTAATTACATAATTGGCTTAATTAAGAGGTTTGATTAAATTAATTATAGATTAATTAAAGATTTGATTAATTATTATCATGTTGATTAAATCTTGACAATAAATTTAATTAAGTGTTTGATTTAAGTTGATTTAAGAATTAGTTTTAATGTGAATTATTTAAATCAATTTGGTTTACTAAAATGATGGGTTAATTTATTAAGTTTGCATTAATTAGATGTTTAATTGATTAGGTTTGATTAAGGATAATTCTATTTTAAATTATTAGATTAATTAAAGATATATTTAATTAGAAATTAATGACTTA
>CM038224.1:25127786-25242902 GCA_021442155.1 Cymbidium sinense
GTTTTGGAGGATCATGTCAATGTAGATTGAATGTTTGTGAGGTAAAATACGATTTGAACATTACCAATTAGCCAACTAAAATGGGTTTAAAATTACATTCCATGTGACATTTTAAAATCCCATTGACTCAAGTATAAGGCCATTCATATTAGGCATAAGTTTGTCACTCATTTATGGGTGTAGCATAAAAACTGTCATTTTAAATGACTAATCAATAAATAAAGAGGGTTGAAATTTATTTAGAGTGAGATTTTAGAAGCCCACTTGATCAAATATAAAGTCACTTATACAAGATAAAGTTTGACACTTATCCATGAGTATGGCATGAACATTATTTAGGCAAAATCCCCTTTTTATGTGACCAATTAGCAAACAAAAGAGGGCTGAAATTTATTTAGAGTGAGATTTTAGAAGCCCACTTGATCAAATATAAAGTCACTTATGCAAGATAAAGTTTGGTACTTATCCATGGGCATAGTATGAATATTATTTAGATGAAATCCTCCTTTTTATGTGACCAATCAGTAAATAAAAGAGGACTGAAATTTATTTAGGATTGACATTTTAGAAGCCCATTTGATCAAATATAAAGCCCAATGGGTCTTTCATATAAAGAGGGGGTGTATCAATTCTAGAGTGCATTAATTCTAGATGGGCCCTTTTCCTTTTTTGTAAAGGTCCAAGCAAATGAAAAGTATGTGTCACATGTCATTAAAAGACAAATGGCCAAAATAGGAATGCATGTCATATGTCATTAGGAGACAAATGAGTCAAATGAATTTAACCTCCTTCATATGCAAACTCATGATGAAGGGGCACAACTACACATCAAATGTCATTAAGGAAATATAGCAAAAAGAAAGTTTATTTCCCCCTCAAATCCATATTTTTGTCATATGACATTAAAAGAAGTGACAAAGATATAAGAGTATGCCATATGTCATTAAGAGACAAATGACAAAAATAGAAATGCATGTCATGTGTCATTAGGGGACAAATGGGTCAAATAAAGCTAACCTCCTTACAAACCCATGACAAAGGGGGTACACATCAAATGTCATTAAGGAAATATGACAAAAAGAAAGTTTATTTCCCCTAAAATCCATATTTTTGTCATATGACATTAAAAGAAGTGACAAAGATATAAGAGTATGCCATATGTCATTAAGAGACAAATGGAAAAAAAATAAAAATGCATGTCATATGTCATTAGGGGACAAATGGGTCAAGTAAAGCTAACCTCCTTCACATGAAAACCCATGACAAAAACATAAAGGAAAGGAAATTAATAGGATAACACAAGTCCCACTTTTTTTTGTTTTCTCTTTTTTTTGGCCTTATGCTAAGAGGCTTATAAATAAGAGGGGAACCCCCTCTCATGAGATTTTACTTTTCATTCCTCATCTTTTTCTTTCAAGACAAATTGCAAGCCTAAATCCTTTAAAGGAGTTTACCCAACTTGCAAAGGAAAAGCCAATTTGGATCATCTTAACTTGTAAGTCATTTCTAATTTGATGTCTTAGATATATCCAACATCATTTCATATGAATGAACATTTGCTAATAAAAGCCAATAAGATATATTATTTTTCTATGATCAACCATGCTTAAGTATGTGTCCATAAAATACATCCTTTTTCTATGTTCAACTATGCATAAGCATGTGCCAATAGAATATATTCCCCTTATATGTTCAACTATACATAGGTGTGTGCCAATAGAATATATTCTCCTTCTATGTTCAACTATGCATACATATGTAAGGATTATTGCAAAAAATGAACAAGTAAAATAAAATAGATGTCCATACTAAACTCATGTTTAGGCAAAAGTGACATGACATATAATTAGCATTTAGGCAAAAGAAGATTGAAATTCTAATCAAATATTTGCCTCATAGCATGTCAATTTAAATAGAGATTGAGATAACCATTACTCAACATCAAGTATTTTCCATATGACATGTCATGAAAATTGAGATAAGCATTACTCAACATCATAGCACGAATCAATGCATCATAATTGCCATATGATAGAATAGCTTGCATGATACTAAATCAACACATAAACACACATATATGGCATGGGAATTCAAATAATAATTTAAGGATTTACATTTTCTTCTTTCTCTTTTTTTTATCAAAATTTTTGGCAGCCTCCCGGCATCATCCCCGCATATGGGGGTTTCTTTGGGAGACTAGGCCTTCCCACCATGCCATGAAAGATGTGCATGGTAGGTGTCGTAAGACATCATGACCTAAATTTATTTTCCCACCATGCCAAGAAAGACATGCATGGGTTGCACAGCATAGCATTTTCTTGCCATGTTGGAATAACGTGAGCAAGTACTTATATCATAACAAATTTTTTTGCCAAAATAATGTAGCGGTACTTATAACATATTTCCTGCCACATTGGAACAACAAAGTGAACATACTTATCAGTTTCCCACCACATTGGAACAATGTGAACGGGTGCTTATAGCTACAAGTTTTCTTGCCACATTGGAACAACATGAACAGGTACTTATCACAAGTTTCCTGTACATTGGAACAATGTAAGCAGTACTTATACGGGTTTCCTGCCATTGGAACAACATGAACAAGTACTCACAAGTTTCCCTGCCACATTGGAATAATGTGAGTGGGTACTTATAACACAACATATTTCTTAGCTTTCCTTTATATGTGTATGACATACGATATATTTGATATTTCAATTGAAGCATCATAAATAATGAATTATCACTTAAGCTTTTAATTGCATATGATTGCCATCACACGATCTTCTCTTTTTTTCTTAGCATTCTAGGTGAAGTGTTTCTCTCAAATTAGATGTCAAATCATAAGCATGCATTGTATTAAAATAGAAGTTTGCAATCTTCATGTAACTTTTATTCATCCTTAACAATGAGACATATTCATCTTGATACATGAAAGTTAGAATGATATCTCAAAGGAGAGGTTTTGAACCAATGTCATACAAAACACATGTTTTGAATCAATGCCATACAAACATATGTCATAAGTTATAAAGAGCAAGAGATTCAAATGTAAGTAAAGGTTTTGAACTAATATCAAATTCGAAGTGTATCTTTCTTTACTTCAACTTAGCAACAAAATTAGCCATAAACATTAAAAAACTAGAATATAAAAGTGGGGAAAGCTTGCTAGTAGTTTTAGGACTTGAACCACACAATACCCTAAACCCTTTTCTTTCCATTTCAGAATTAAATTTAAGCTTGTAGAAGAATTTCATAAGTATTTACTCCTCCCAAAACAACCAAATCTGAAGTATAAAATATAGAGGAAAACTTGCTAGTAGGTTTGGATTGGAACCACAACACCCTAAGCCCTTTCCCCAGATTTTCATTGAAGCATATAGAAAAATTGCACAAGTATTTCTCCTCCCAAAATAGTAAAAGAAGTATAAAGATAGAGGAAAATTTGCTAATAGGTTAGGATTGGAACCACAACACCTAAGCCCTTTCCTTTCCCATTTTAGATTTTCATTGAAGCATGTAGGAAAAATTGCACAAGTATTTCTCCTCCCAAAATAGTAAAACTTAAGTATAAAGATAGAGGAAAACTTGCTAATAGGTTAGGATTGGAACCACAACACCCTAAGCCCTTTCCTTTCCCATTTCAAATTTTCATTGAAGCATGTAGGAAAAATTGCACAAGTATTTCTCCTCCCAAAATAGTAAAAACTGAAGTATAAAAGATAAAGGAAAACTTTCTAATAGGTTAGGATTGGAACCACTACACCCTAAGCCCTTTCCTTTCCCATTTCATTGAGGCATGTAGGAAAAATTGCACAAGTATTTCTCCTCCCAAAATAGTAAAAAATGAAGTATAAAAGAGACAAGAAACTTTACACAGAATCTGGAATTAAGCCATGCAACATTTCAAATCCCCTCTTTTAGTTTCAGATTTTGACCTAGCATGTCAACACTTCAAAACCCTTTCTTCTCTCCCTTTTTTATTTCAGATTTCAACCTAGTATATGAAACAAAATTTTGCATATATTCTAGGATTTAAGCCATACGATACTTCAAATCCCCTCTTTCAATTTCATATTTCAAACTAGAATATGAAAGAGGCATGACATACATCATCTCACCCATAGAGAATTGATTTAGGAAAGATAAAAGAATGAAATCAATAGAAAATAGCAAAGAACATGAGAGATTATCATCATCCATAAATAAAACTAGATTTTCATCTGATCCTCCATAAGTAAAAAACATTTAGTTAATTTTCCAAAGACTTAACTATAAAGAGACATCATTTGCATAATTAAAAAAAAAAAAATTTAGATTACTTTAAATCCTTTTAACAAAACCATATTATACAGATTTCTTAACTCATAAAAAAAGATAAATAAAAGAATATAATAAATTATTTTCAAAAAATCATCCATAGTTTGATAGAAATTGGACATGGATAAAATCCCAAATAATCAAAAATTATTTTCCATAGAGATAAAATGAGAATTTGAATGAAATATCTAAATCCCAAATAGAAAAAATGAACATGAACATCATGAATAATAAAATATCAAAAAAAAAAAAATCTCTAGAAAGATGAAATCTAAATAAAAAACATCAACGCTGAAGAGGAAAGAACTTAACAAAAAAAGCTTCTGAAAAGAAATGGAGGTGTGAAACTCCAGGGGAAAAGGGAGAGGGGGATCAGGACTCCTTGAAACAAATGGCTTGGGAGGAGGAATAAGGAGGGGGTGTGTGGGAGAAAATGAACACATTGTGAATGAGATAGAACAACATTATAGTTTTGGAAATGGCGTAATTTTCAGGATTTGCAAGATTTATATGCTCTCATAAAATTGTGGTGACAATATGTTGGGCAGAATGTATTGTGCAATTTTAGTGGATAATGCTTTAAGATTGATTAAAAATGGTAAAAGTATTACGATTAAGCAAATTTTTTTAATTATCAAAAAATTATCACCATATGGTGATCAAATATTTGTAATTTTTAATCAATGTGATTTATTTATGTCATTTAATGAAATTTTATGGGTCATTGTTTTCACATTAGGATACATCTAGAACAGAAATTCTACATACAAATAACTATAATCAACTTATCTAAAATAATTTTTTCACCTCAAATTTTCTAACAATGAAATTAAATTATTATTCTTTCTAAAGAACTCTTATTTTGATCACAAATGATCTAACAACACTCTGCTTTTGATAATTATAGCTAATGATTTTGTACATATCAGAAATCACTATTCCTCACATTCCAAAATAGAAAATATGTGTAGATTCTTTTTTCATCACCAATTTGTCAATTATCAATGCAAATGCATCTTGACTAGAAATTGATTTGGCAAATAAAAGAATGAAATCATAAAAATAACAACAACATGAGATTTGATCATGCCTCAATTTTCAATTACTTCCAACTTCTCAATTTTAAGTAATGACAATTCATTTCATCAATAGCAATTAATATAAAAGACATCCAAAACAAAAAAAAAAAAAAATTGCATAGATTGAGGGAAATATTTAAGTATCTCAAAACCATTAGATTTGACTTATTTCATTAACCTTTAAAAGAACTTTGAAATTATATTACCTATTTTTGACAGGATCCATATAATGTGAAATTTTTGTTATACATCATCCCAAATTATTTTCATAAGTAGACCATAACATATAGATAATAGAAAATGAATATAGATTTGTGAAATCATCATTATTAATAAAGAAATCATAGATGATGAAAGCGGATGAGATTGGGATACATCATAAATCTCCATCTTAGCATCATCTAACCATGGTGTAGATTACCCCTAACTTTGGTTAAATGCATGTAGCTTGGTTGAAGGATGACTTGGAGGTGTTGTCTAAGAGGAAGGGAGGGTGGTGTCCAACTAGCTAAGAGAGATTTTTGCTCTCAAAGAGTACCAAGAAAGGAGGAGCCATTGGGAGCTTACAAGAGAAAATATAATGGGTCATTTGGAGGAGTCATCATAGGGCTTTACACATAGGAGAAATAGGACATGTGGATACTACATGAATGAAGACCAATTGGGGAGATTTGATTGGTTGAGAGATTGAAATATTGTGGCTTTTGTGAGCTAGAGTTTTCTTAATTTTTTATACAAATTGGGATGATGAATTTACTTTAAATTAGGTTGATGATTTTATTTAGTCATTTTTTAATAATAATATCAAATTTTTTATTATTTATTTTATTTTTTGTAATTTAATTTTGAAAGCAATAAACATGATTCCTATATTTCCCTATTCAAATATATTTACCATGAGATATGAGTTTGCTTATTTATTTTGTTTATTTTCACATAGAAATAACTCTATTCTTTTAATAATAGAGATTATTATATTTTGGATACAATTATATAATATATATATATATATATATATATATATATATATATATATATATATATATATATATATATATATATTGAATAATATATTCTAATTCAAATCAATTCAAAACCAATTTATAATTACAAATGATTAAATGTAGACCAACCTTCATTTCAATTTGACCAATTTGATCAAATTGATCAACTTGATTTATTTAGTTAAATGAACTTTATGAACAAACAATCCACTAAAATTTGAAATCAATTGTATGAATTTATGACTAATTGATTATGAAATTTCTCCTAATTTGATCATTGGTCAAAATATTTGAATCAAATTGACCTACATAGGTTAAATTGAGCCTGATCAAATAGAATCAAATCAAACTTATTGTAAAAATTTGCAATTATAGAAGAGAATAATTTTAATATTTTTTAAAACAGATGAAATATAAAAGACACTCTTGAGATTTTGCCTCATTTTGAACTTTGAATATTTCATTTATATGTAAAATTTAATTATCAATCTTTGAAAGATTTCAATTAAGTATGCGTTGAAATAATGCATATGTAATAACATATGATTTTTTATTTAGATTTGTGAAATTCATTATTAATTAAAGGGATGGTTGCAAAATGATGATTCTTATCAAACCATTTATCATAATTTGTCATGAATTCAATACTACTTAGTTAGAATTGTCAAACTTATTTGAAGAATCATGTGCCGATCTTTTTAGTTCAAAGAGCTTTTCAATTTCATGACAAATTTTATATTTGATTTTGCTATATGTGATAAGATGACTACCAATTGCACATTGAAAATGATAATTCATGTCATTGGATCACCCCATCATAAGCTCATCATCTATCATATGTAAATCACAACATAAAATCAGATTTTTCTCATAGATTGATTGAGATGAATCAAAGTTTGTAATTGACTTTCGGTCCTTTTTGAGTAATTTTTTTTTTTTCGATAAATAATTTCAATGTATGAATTGAATTTACTTTAAGATTTTTTATTGATGTTTTTTTTTTGTCATTTTGACTTAATTTTTTTTAATATGACTTGGGATATTTAATTTATATTAATTTGATTTGAAATTGAAAATTTTGATAAAGTATCCTTCAAATTTATTCAATGCCATCATCATATATGAGTGCTTGATGTTTGTTTTATTATTCTAGATCAAATTCATGTTAATTTAAAATAAATAATCTGATTTATATTTTAGAACTTGCATTTGGAAATATTATATATATATATATATATATATATATATATATATATATATATATATTTTATACTTTTTTATATTTTTTTAAATATTTTAAATGATGACTGGTTGATTCTTGATCAATCAAGCCTCGGAGAAGGATCTATTTCAATTTCTTTTGTTGTAGAGGATGATCACAACTTGCATTTAGAAATTTAAATTTGAGATACAATAATTAAAAAAAATAAACATTATTTAATCCCCATAGTTGAAATTACTCTTCATTATCAATGAAAAATTTGATTATGAAATTTATGCATTTAGACCTTTGATGATGGAGCAAATATAAAAAATCAAATCACCCATTTTGATTGAGCATTTGATTTAGAATCAATTCAAGTCAATTATTTTTTGTAAGGAGATTTGATTGATTAAGTGGACTTCACCATATGATAAAATGACCAATTGAATTTTTTTAATTTTATTATTTGTGTAATTTATAAATTTATGAGATATGAGGCTTAGGTAAGATGCTCATATGAAACATGTAAATCAACTTGGGAGTACTTGCATACCTCTCAAGATGCTATGTTGAATTTATTTCATTTATTGATAATTATTGTATAAATTAAATAGCGTTAATTTAATTTTGTTATTTCATGAATGATTTTTTTAATATTTTTATTATCTATATGCATTTCTTTGAATTTAATATTTCAATATAGGATTTGATTGAAAACATGCATATGACAATCTTTCAAGCCATTGTGAGCATTCTAATATGATAATGAATCAAAAAATATCTCACTATATAAACCATTTTCTAAGCAACTTATGTACATTTCATACTATAGTTTGAATGTTAACACATGAGATGTATCATGATCTTTTTGGATTAGTCACATTTATCAAAAGAGCTTTAATGATCAGGGAAATCTCAACCAATCATTTATTTATTTGATTGTTTAATGTGAATAGTGATACTACCATTGCATTTGAAAATGATCAATTCATGCTCATACTTGGGAGCTTGATGTAAGCTCATCAAATTGATCACTCAGGAAAATTTTGAATTCATCAACATAAAATGTAATCTCAATATACATTGGATGATCATAATTTGTAATGAATTATGTGAGTCCTTTAGATGTGTCACTTGAGTATAATTTTTGCCAATTGACTTTCATTCAAAACTTTACATTTCACATAAGTTTGAAATTTTCAATGTTGAAGATTTTATATTTGTGTTTTCATTTTTTAAGTCATTCATAGCTTTTTTTTTGTCTTTGAATTTACATTTTTTTAACAGATGACTTGGGTTTATTTAATTTTGATTTAGTCTCATGAAAGTTAATTTTTAAAATTTTGGGTTACATAATTTGAGATTTCTAAAAGCTAAATCTTTAATAAAAAAGATGTGCTTGGTGTTTTGTAACACTTTGTATATAAGCTCCAAATATCTAAAATGGATAGGCTCTTGATACATAAAATAATGTACTTTGCACATAACATATTTTATACATTTTGCATCAAATGACATTTAATCAACAAGATAATATGAAATTCTCTTTTTTTTTTTTTTGTTTCACACTTTTCCTAATTTTTTTAAATAATGAAAAAAGGAGAAAGAAATGCATAATTGGCCTTGATGCAGAATATAACACATGAAGAGATATTATTGATTGAAAAGGTGTCTCTTATGTCTTGTATTGTAGGTCCATTGATAAGGAGTTTGATTTCACTTGTACATAAGAAAACTATTTTAGTTGCTTGCATGTGGTAAAGAAACTCAATGTTTTCTTGGCTGTTGGAAGGAAGGAAAAGATTACATCCTTTGATTGAGTAGAAGGTGAGAAATTTCATTTACTCTGTTTGAATATAGACAGAAAGAGATGAGAGAAAGTGATGGACAACTTATTGATATGAATTAAAATCAATTTAATTCTTGATGATGACCACCAATAAATCCAAGAGTCACAAAATATTTTTTTTTGTGTGAATAATTCCCTTGTATATTGTATGTCTATTTGATAATATTACATAAAAAGCACTTGTATTTAAGTGATTAAATCATAATTTATATTTTGTTATGACAAAATTCATATAGTTTATATATATATATATATATATATATATATATATATATATATATATATATATATATATATATATATATATATATATATATCATATCTTTTCTCTCTCTATATATATATATATATATATATAATATATATGCAATTTTGGATATCTTTCGATGCATGATGTTGTATTTATGATCAGACTTTTGGTTCAAATTGAACAAATTATCAATTTTAATTTAAAAATGATTTTTTCCAATGGTGATGTTCATGTAGACCCATTGATTCAGATCTTATTTGATAGATTTTGATATTTTAACACAAATGACATGATCAATTTTGTGATGGCCATTTGTATCATCCTTATCACTCTAACATTTACGTGTTGGTGATCTTTCTTTCTTTTGTAACCCTATTTGCATATGTATATCATCAATTTTGATATTCTAAATATGATGGAAGTCCATTTTGTCATGAGAGGTCATTTTGACTAATTTTTTGGTGATACAGTGCATTTGACTCTAAGACTTTAATTTGTATGAAAGTTATACTTCATCCTTTTCTCGACTATGGCGATGCGTGGGGTCAACAAATGCCCCAACAAATGCTTCACACATGGGAAGTCATGTTTGTTGAAACTAATGACCCTTGATTCAACCGGTCAATATACTACAACTTCAATTTCAATGGCTTTCTTGAGGAGCTTCTTACTATATACTCTTTGCTTAATATGTTTTGAAGATTTTTTTTGTGTTATAGATTTGGGTTTCTTCACCAAAGTGCTTGATCAAGATGGAGGATTGATTTGTTCATTTTGAGATTTGAAATTTCTTTTGTACTAGATTTAAGCAATGGACTTGATGAAGGATTGACTTGATTTATCTATATTGACTTGAAGTTCGTATATCTTTAGTCCTATGCTTGATTTTGACTCATTGAATGGTGCATACATGATTTCTTATATTAGGTATATAATGTTGAGTTATCAATTTAACATTGTGTGCTTTTAAAACAATAACTATAAAATTATTTTAGTTTTGATTGCCTTTTCTTGTGAACTATGAAATTCTTGATTAATCTTTTGCTTTGATGGACTTGATAGAAAATTGGCTTTGATCTGCTTTATCTTGATTGAGTGCTTGAAAAAAAAATTTATAATATCACCTTCAATATATATATATTGAAAGAGCAACTCTAGATTGAAAGTTATCTCTTGATTGTCTTTCCATCGATAAAGTATAAAAAATCTCAGATTCTAATGAATCACTAAACCAATTTTGGCTTGAAATTAAACACTTATCATCATTGGACTGATGAGTAGGAGCTCTTTCATTGTGGTCTTTTTTATGGCTTGTTGAGTGATTAGCAACTTAGCCATTTATGTGTTTGTTGTTGACCTTTGAATGTCTAGATTTGAAGATGTAGAGATTGATATTTTTTCAACTTAGTAGATTGAAGCTTTCAAAATTAGAGTTCATGATCTTTGAAATGTTATGAATCTTGGGGATAAACTTCATATTTGCTATCCCATGCTTGTTGATTCTTTTGTTCTTTCAAGAGCCTATAACTTTGACCATAACACTTATAGATATATTCAAGGATCTTGGCATAAACATGTCAACCTGAATATATATACAAGAAGACCTTCTATTTCACAGAAGATTAAACAATCTTGATCATAAAATTTCTTGTTTAACAAGGGGATTACATATTAGTTTAGAAATATGTTACAAAGTTAGATTTTCTTTAATATAAATAAACATATCTTATTTTGATCATCATATATATGAGGATCTTAGCTTGAAGCATAATGTCAGTTAAATAAATATATAAAATGCCTTATCAATAGGAGTGCTTTCTCTTTTGAGAGAATTTTGAATATCTTTGGTCATATGCTTTGTAATTCCAAACTTGTTGAAGACTTCCTCTTAAAAATTTAAAATTTATATTTTTCTCTTATCCTGGCTTTATGCCTTAGTAGATTTGATGGAGTTGATGACTTGTTGGCAATATGCGAACATCTTCGGTCTTATGTTTAGTACTGGACGGACTCGTAGAAGATTCTTTCTCGAAATGGAAATTTGTATTTTCCTTACGTCTAATTTGCCTCGATGGACTTGATGGAGTTGATGACTTGTTGGGAGATGAGATTATTTTTGGTCCTATGGTTTTATTTGAGACTTATTGAAGACTCCATCTCAAGATTCATATCTTGTATTTCCTTCATCTTGCTTGTGCCTTGATGGATTTGATAGAGAAATGTCTTGAATTGTCTTGAAGACTTGTCGATGATACAAAATTACCTCTACCCCAACTTTTACGCTTTTGTGGGTTTGTAGAAGGATGTTTCTTAGATGACAGCCCTCAGCTTGTGTTGGGTCAATGGCAAATCATCAGTTCATGCTTTTGCGGTAACTAATATATTTGGCATGACTCCTTAGTTGACCTTTGGCTTTGTATGAATATTGATGACTTCTTGTCCTTTGCTTTAATTTGGACTTACTAAAGAAGAGTTTCCTTCGGTCTTTACTTTTAGCTTTCATAGACTTGTTGAAGGAGTTGACATTTCTTTTTTTATATTGATACCAAACTTGGCTTAGTGCCTTCTCGAGTGAGGATCTTTTTGTTGGATTTTGAAAAATGACCTTACGACCATTAGGGATGATCTCCTAGTCTGGGCCACTTGAACTCACCAAGTTGGAAATATTTAGAGATTTAGATGCTCTTGTCATTGAACTAACAAAGTAGGAGGGTATCTTCTTTCTGATATAGTATGTTGAGTAAGCGGACTCTCATTTCAAATATTTTTAATGTTAATTGACCTTGCATCAACTTGAGCCCTAGATTTGATGTATGGATGAAAAATGTGTCTCCAACTTGATTTGTTAAAGTTTACATACTTGAAAATTTCTCTTTTTGGTCAGTAAGATTTTGAAACTTGTGAATTTTGAATACATAATGTGAATACATATATGGGGATCGCAACCATAGGGTGATGTCAAAACTATAGAAAATTTCTTTGGGAGAGCAGATTTTGCTATAAAATTTAAAAAATGATGACCCCCATCTAAAGGAGGATGTTTAATTTATTTGAAATACATTCTTGTGTTCTGAGAATTTTTTAAACTTACACATATAATAATGGTGAGGAATAATTGATATTCTCAACACTCAAAGTATCCTTCTTGAAAAGTTTGAGGGCGTCTTGTATGTCAATGCTTTGGACATCCTCACTTGGTAGACTTTTAAATTTTTGCTGAGCTTGGTACTGCTTTGTGGCGCATCAAGCTCTTCTATCCATAGATGGGATTTTTCATCTTGGGTAAGATCATGTTGAATGGCTACTCGGAACAAAGGTAGTTTAACTTCGAGTGGTAGTACTGCTTCATCCCTAAATACTAGTGCATAAGGAGTGGATTTTATGAGAGTCTTATAAGTGGTGAGGTAAGCTCATAAAACTTCCACAAGCTTTGCCATAAACTCCCTTTTATTTTTGTGAGGATATTTTTCGACTTGTGTTTTATTGAAAGTCTCAACCAACTCATTTGCTCTTGGATTATAAATCTAATATCACCAAATAATCTTATGATTAAAAAATCTATGATTTTAGTGCTCTTGAAAATGGACCATTATGGAGATAATTGACACACAAAAATCTATAAACAATATTATGGGGAAGTTGGTCATGCTTTCGTTTACTTCCTTGAATGGGTTCACCCACTTGGGAAATAATCATTCTAGGATGAAGTTGATGATGGTTGATTAATTAATCTATTATATCTTTCCCAACACTCAAATGTCCAAATGCTATCGTTGGGTGAATTGAGGTTAATGAATGATGTGGCCATGGATATTCATGTCATCTCTTGGCACAATCAGTACAATCCATTACTATAGATGGCCAGTAGTATCCCATTCCTTTGATTTTGAAAGCTATTTTGGGACATGGTGTGCATAGAGTCTGTGGATCTCATCAATCACTTTGTTGGCTTCTTCTATTCTCAAGCATTGTAGCCACATCTACATCT
This sequence comes from Cymbidium sinense, assembly GCA_021442155.1. NCBI lineage: Eukaryota > Viridiplantae > Streptophyta > Magnoliopsida > Asparagales > Orchidaceae > Cymbidium > Cymbidium sinense. The sequence continues at coordinate 25,141,481 of CM038224.1, forward strand.
ACTCGAAGGATCTATGACATTGGGTATTGTGAACATTAGCATATAGTCGAAGCCTTTTCTCGTGTTGTGCAGCCATCAATTTATTGCTTAGCAGTTTGTCTTCCTTAAAATAGTTAATGAAGGGATGTCTCCAATCTTCCTTCTCTTTTACTGTAAGGATTTCATTTCGTGGCTTTGACGCTTCCTTAGATTGAGGTCGTTTCTGAGTAATTAGGCTCATCTTGTTGACTTTGAAGTACTTGGAGAGTGTGAGTAACATGAGTTTCATCCTACTAGCTTGCATTTGATGATCCCTCTTCCAGTCGGGATTTTAGGTTTACCGACTCTAAGACTCGACGAGTACAAACACTAATTAGCACATAATCATCATCATATATACTTGTCATTTCTTTTGGCAGCAATTCCTTTACTATTTGGATTGAGACATAAGTTATAATGACATTTGGAATTTATTTCATATGCTCGGGGCTCGCTTGTGGTAGTGAGCCAGTTCAAGCTTATTGATTTTATAAATACTCAGCAATTAATTAATGATGAGCTGAGAATCATCATAAACTCATAGATTTTGAGCTCTCATGGAGATGTCTTCCTCAAGACCTACCACCAGTGCTTCATATTCTTCTTCATTGTTGTTTCATGGCTCATAAGCGTAAGAGTGATTATATCACCTTCCACCGTGATCAAGATGAGGCTAAGCTCTCAAAAGAGATTTGAGGATGAGTGTATTTGATGGATGAAGCTCCATCAAAATAAAATTCTCATTTGCTGCTTTATCTTTTCATATATATGCATGATCTATAGCAAGGAAAAATGGTGGATTCAATAGATACTTCTTGATAATTGTTGACCTCACTTTTGAAGTGAGGATTCAATCTTTCCATCGTAGGTCTAGGAGTCTTCTAGACACTAAGAACTCTTTAGTCATAGGACACTTTATGAATAGCGATTTCAATCAAATGGCGATTTCAATCAAATGGCCTTCGATCGTGAAACGGACTGCGTCATTGCATCAAGAACATCGAAATAAACTAAGATTGATATATATATATATATATATATATTAAATATGTAATTTTATTGACAAGAAATTTATATTAAGGTGCTTAGAAATTTATTAAGTTAATAAAATACTATTTAACTATAAATCCTAAATCACCTTATTCCTATTTGATCGTTAGGGTAATCCCTCCTATTCATGGCTTGGTCATAATCCTCCTATCTCGGTTCATCTCTCCCTCGCTGATTCGAGAGCTGTGACTCCCCTCTTCCAATTACTGAGCCTCTGTTGACCTCATTTTTTAGAATGAGCTCTCAATACCTCCATCTTAGGCATGGGATTCCTCTTAGACTATTAAGAGTTCCTTAGTCTTAGACACATCTAGTGATTAGGTGGATACTCCCAGCCTTAGGGACTTAGAAAGAGTTAGCCATAGGAATAGGTCATGCTTCATAAGTGTTAGGAAAATTTTCTACCCTTTAGCTTAAACCATTTCTCACTTCCTTCTTTCAAGTCAAACTCCAAATCAATTCTATTTGGAGATAATTGATTTTCTCAATTCAATTCCATGATTGAAATCCATGATTGAAACCATGATTAAAACCCATCAAAAATTTATAAGTTCAAATTTCTAAGTCCTTAACCCTTTCTTAAGGACTTAGCCAAAATATGATTCAAACCTATTCAAATCTTTGAGATTTTCACATAAATCATTTATATTCTCATTATATTCATATATAAATAAAATATAAATTCAAACCCATCAAATCAAATTCAAAATTCCAAATCAATTCATAAAATTTTCTTAAGTCCCTTTATTTTCATTAAAGGACTTAATGAAAATCAACTCTAAACTTTGATCAAATCACTTCAAAACTTATTTATATATTATATTTATATTCTCATATATAAATGAAATATAAATATAAATCAATCAAATCAAAGGCAAAATTAAATTCCAAATTTAAAATTCTTGAAATTCCCTTAAATCCCTTAATTTTCATTAATGGATTTAACCTGAACTTTGATCAAACCATTTCAAACTCATGAGATGTTCTCAAAATCAATTTCTATTCTCATATATAAATGAAATATAAATATCATCAATCAAATCAATCCAAAAAAAATTAAATTTCAATTTAAAAATTTCTTAAATCCTTTAAATTCCCTTTAATGGATTTATCTAAATCATGATTAAACTCTTTCAAATTCTTGAAATTTTCTCATGATCAATTTATATCTTCATTTACATTCACATAAATAAATGAAATATAATTCAAACAATCAAAACCTATTCAAAAATCAAACTCAAATCAATTCAAAATCAAATCTAAGCCTTTCAAGCCAAAATCTTGAACCCAAATCACTTTCAAATCAAGCCAAACTCTTGATTTTCTCTCATGGTTCAATCAATCCTACAATCATGAGCTCATCTAAAAATCAAAACTTCAATTAAACAATCAAAACCGAAATCAAAAATCAAACCCAAGACCCCTTCTTATTCTTCCTTTGAATATGAAATTTTCAAATGGATCAAAACCCATTTGACTTCAAACCACTTGTAAATGGATTTATATTTCAATCATAAGTCCATATACAAGATCAATCAACTTCAAATCAAGCTTTGACCAAGCCATTTGACCCACTTAGGCTCACTTGACCCAAAGTGACCTAAAGTACCCTTATGAGCCAACTTTTGATCCTAACCAAATTGGATTGAACCAAACTCATATTTCCCTCTCATCATGATCAACAATCATCATGGGATGATCAATCAATCAAATTGGGTCAAACCAAGTCAAACCTAAGGGTTGATGAAATAACACTAAAATAAAACCTAACATATAAAATCCACCATAGGCCAAATTGATTGAAACCATCTAAGTTCACTCATGACTTATGTTTGAACTTGACCAACAACATTTGAGCTTAATTGTACTTGACCCAAGTTGACCCATTTTGACCTAAAGGCCAAAATATGTCAAAACTTGACTAAGCCAAATTGATTGAAACCAATGGGTCAAGTCCATTCCAAATCACTTGTGGAACTTGACCAAAGCCTCAATTGGCCGACCTAACCTAATTGACCTTAGACATGACAGGGGTCATGTTGAGCCAAATGAACTTAACCCAAATTGATTGGAAATAAAGATACCAATCCACTCCATATGACTATAACCTAAACCTACCCTTGACCCAAATAGGTCAAATGGTCATATGGGTCAACTTGACCCATTTGACCTAAATGAGTCATATGAGCCAAAACCAAATCTAATCCAAATTGAACAAACCAAAGCACCAAAATATTTCAAATGGTCATATGAACTTGACCCAACCCTTGGTTTGACCCAATTTAACCAATTGGTCAACTTGACCCAAGTTGACCCATTTTGACCTAAATGGGTCAACATGAGCCAAACCCTATCAAATGATTTCCAAATCCAATGAAACTTAGCCAAACCTATTTTCTCAACATACTAAGCATACCCAAATTGAAAAAAAAAAATAGCAAAATGATCATTCTACCCCTAAGCCATATAACAAATTTTGGCGCCATGGGTATTTTGGTCATACCCTCTTCACAATCACTTGAGGCTTTCCTAAAACTCAAGGGACGGACTTAGTAGTGAGTGGTACTAACCCGATGGTTTGGGTTAGCTTTTGACCATAGACCAAACCACGACCACCACATGGCAAATTCAATTTTTTAAACTCCCTCCTAAGCTCAATTTGATGCACATGGGAGGTTGGCATTCCACTCAGGGATCAAGCGACAATGTGCAATGATCTAACAACCTAAAAGCTCACTCCATATAATTGATTAGATCAAAATGACAAGCTTACGATCGACCATCTGATTGCCATAGGGGGAGATATACTCCCCCTAATTCAATGAAATTTCACTTCACTCTTGATGATTGGAGCCTAGGAACCATGAACCACCTGCATTCTAAGCATTCTAAGAGGATTTGAATTTTGCATTTCTCATTTTGCAGTGTAAAATAGGGGAGCTCATCTGATTCCCAACTTCCTCACTCAAAACTACTTCAATTCCCTTTGCATACTCCCTCAAAGGATCAAGTTGAGTGCACTCAAGCTCTCATTCAAGTTCCCAAAGCAAGGAGGAGGTGAATTTGATTAAAGTTGAAGCCCAAGCAAGGAGGAGTTGGTCTTACCACTCCTGAGGCTTAGAAATTTCAAGGGGCTTCGTCTCCACGGGCAGAAGCAACCTCATTGAGTTTGAGCCGGTGATCACCTCCGATGAAGTTAGTGATTTTTCTACCACTTAGCTTGATAGGTGTTGGAGCTTTGTAAAATAAATATTCATGGCATGAGATCCACCTTGGATGGCTCATTCTTCTAGATGGTGTGGGTTGAGTCTTGTATGATTATATAGATCGGGCTCGAATCTCCCCTTGGATCATGGACGGTTCACATTGATCCTCTGGGAAGAACTTGGCTCATCTCAGTCATCCATTCACACATTTTAGATGGATGGCAAAGGTTATTTGGCATGTTTAAGAAATCCTTTATCTATTTTAAACTGCGGGTGAATCCTTAACCGTTTGATCTTTGATCGGATGACCGAGGATTTTAGCGTGTGCGCTGCCAGCCTCCTTTTTGATGTGATGCTTAAGTGAGTGGCTCATAGTCCCCATGTGTAAAAGCGGCCAGCCACCGTGTGCCATGAGTGGGTGTCGATTAGTTATTTACCTAATTAATTCTAATTAATCCAGATCTTCTAAAATTCATAAGCTCTTCATAGAAAAATCAAAAAAATAAAAGATAATTTTTAGAATATTTCAAAAAATGTTTTAATTGGATTTTGAATCCTCCTTTTCTCTGAATTTGGGTTACTTTAGGAATCTTAATTAGTTAATTACTCCTAAATTAAGTAATCAATTAATCTCAAATTTCTAGAGTTCATTTTAGGGGATGACCTCTGCCTCCCCTAATTTTCTTGAGATTTATTAAATAATTGGAGAAATTGCTATTTCATTCCCTAATTACCCCTTTGATGTAATTAAGGGTAATTAAGATATAATTAGTGAACTTTCCCTATGATTAAGTTTAATTAAGGTTAGATCCAATGAGTAGGGATTTTATGGAATAATTTTGAGGCATTTCCCCTAAGCTATTCCCTAAACCCCATTTTCTCTTCTTAATCCCCTCTTAATTAAGGGTTAACTCATTAATCACCCCTCTAATCAATTTTCAAAAATTCTAAAAACTTCTGAAACTTAATTAATCTACCTTGGGTAGATACTTAGGTGTTTAATAGCCTAAGTTCAATTAAGGAAATTAAAACCCCTTTCATAAGTGTGAAGGGGTGTTTTAAAACTTAAAGCTAAAACCCTTAACTTAATTAACTTTTAATTGTGAGCCAAATTGCATTAGGCCTTTTCATTATTAGGTGCATTGCAAATTTAAATTCCTTGTGGGTTTTATGTCATCTCATTGGCTCATAATTACTTAGTTAATTTTTCTAAGGTGTTGTAGGTAAGGGTTAATTAAGCCACTTAATGCATACCTTAACCTAATCAATGCTTAAAAATAGATTTAATTATATAAAAATTAAACAAAAATACAAAACACATGTGGGAATGGGTTAGGAACAACAAACTCATCTCACCTTTTCTAAATTAAATCAAACTTCAAACTAAACAAAATCATTTTGAAATTCACTTTGATTTATTCTAAATTTTCTTATTCTTAAGAATATCTTTAGGATTTAAGTAAAGTGAGTTTGTTTACATTTTTATTATTTTAAATCTTTCCCAACATGTTAAGTTGTATCATGTGATTCATGCATTCATAATTTCATGTTTCAAATTTTAAAATGAAAATTGTTTACTTTATGTCAAATGTGCATGTGTTGGAGTAAAATATGAGTGGCTATTATCACTACTAAATCCAAAATATTTTCAAAACTTATAAATGAAATATCAAATCTGAAAGTGTGTTATTCATATCTTAATTATAAGCTTGCATGTGATAGATTATAAAGTCATGTTTAGTGTAGCCTTTCTCTTTCTTTCTTATGTTAGCATAGTTTTGAATAGGAGTTTGGTAAGATGTAGGGTTCATTTGAAAGAACCCAATACACTTAATCTATACCCTATTCATCCCTATGCTATCATAAGAAGGATTACTACACTTGCATGAATAAATTGCATAAACAAAACTAATCCATTAAAACAACTTTTGCATATTCCTTTTCTACTTCATTTCTTTTATATGCATGTTTGTATTTAAGGAAAGTGGTATATTAGTCAGACAACAACCGAGGTTGTGAGGCTTTAAGTAGTCCAAGTAGGTCTTGTACCTTACATCTCTAGTTAACAATGGCCTTGTACTCACTTATGCCTTTCTTACTTTCATGCATGTATGAAATTTTGGATAAGGAAAACATTTTCTTTTAAGAAAAATCATACATGTTTAACTTCTAAATTTTCTTAAATGAATTACTTAGAATGTGTGTTAACTCTCATTTGCATGTATAGATATGCTTAGGGTCCATCCATATGCATGTATATATGTTGGGAAAGAAATGAAGTAATGTGTGTTATGTGAATTTTGATTCATTTTATTTAATCTTAAAATGCCTTTTTTTTTTGAATAGGTTTGGTTTAGAGTTTATCTAAACTTAGGATTAATCAAGATTTAATTAAAACATTCACCTAAATGAAATTAAAAATGTGAACTTACCTTAGAAATTACTTAAGGTTAGGGAAGGAAGAGAAGTTCTCTTCTCTTTCCCTCCTTCATAACTAGTAATTAATTGTAGGTTTCACTTAAACCAAATTAAAACATGAAATAAAATAAACCCAAAACACTTAAACAACTTAAATGAAACCCTCCTCTAAGTTGAACATGTCTTCACACTTAGAAAATTTGAACCTAAGCTAAGCATACCACACAAGCCTTTAAAGCACACACATTAGCCTAAGTCACCACTTCTAGCCTTAGGTTGGGTGTGCATGGTTTGATGTTATGTTTTATTTTGTGATGAATATTTTTTTGGATGTTAGGTGTATGCTCATAGAATGAATGGTAGGATGCTTAGTCTAACTATTCTTTTCTAGGATTGTGCTTAAGAGGGCTATCATAAATAAAAATATAAATGCTTCTTGCTTGCGGTGCTTATACCCCTGCATAATCCATAGGCAATGGACTTAGTCACCCATGTGTGGGGTGATAAGTCAAATATACATGCTTGAAATTTGTGTGGTGTGATTTAACTAACCTTTATTTTACAAGTGTTAGTTAGATTTCTACTTTTCCTTTTCATGTAAAAATTTGTATAAGTAGGATTTTGGAATGATTTGTTATGGGGATTAGGATGAACATTGGTCATAAGATCCCATCTTATGCACCATGTGAAGCCTTGGAGCATCCACCTTCCAACCATCAAAAGAAGGAACTAGAAGTAGAAAAGAAGAAAGAAAGAAAAGAAGAAAGAAGAATAAAGCTTGAAGACCCCATAATAATGAATTCCTTTACTTAATTGTAAATCAATTCATTTGTAATTGGGTTATATAAGGGTAGAGCTGTACATTTGATATTTTGGGTTTGTGCGGTGGTGCGACCACAAATGACCATTTATTCTTTTGATTAGCTTTATAAATTGATTGATGATTTGTTTAGCTTTTGCATTAAGTGGCATGCTTTTCTAGTTTCTTTCTTGCTTTATGTATGGCTGGATGTGGATTAGGCTCTTTAGGAAAAATAAATCTTTTACCCAACTTAACAAATATAATTAAACAACTCATAACCTCACCTAAAGCTTAGGATTAAAATCAAGATAAAAGAATTAGCAACCACTTAGTTGGATGAGCATTTCTTTATAATATCATGCAAATGCATCTTATTTCACTCTTGAGGGCTTTCACCTTTTTGGGAGAACCCTTGACCTATGAGGGTGGTGAAAACTCACCTCCTACCTTCTTGTTAATTTTGGCCAATAATCTGATTTCTCATGCATTAGTCATAAAAATCCTATTAGCCTGAGTCAAAATAATTGTCCAAAATAATAATAAAATGAAATTTGAAATGCATTAGATTTTAGGTCATTTGAAGCATGTCCCTTTACATGATCTAGTCTCTTTTAGTGAGTTTAAGGACTTAGTCTCTTTCTAAATAAAATAGCCTAGCTATCTTGCATAAGCATAAAGACACTACATGTATTTAAAATCAGGAGTTAGTTGGCGCCACCCAGGCGGTTGTAAATAAGTCCAAGTTGGGTGATTTGTCCTCTCTTACGGAGGCAAACCAATTACCCATTTTCGCCTTAGATTTAGGTTGTGCTTCCATCCCTCGCCAAAGCTTCCTAGATTTAAGTTTTGAGGTTGCTTTTCCCCTTTGTGGTCCATAAGCATAATTCCTCACATTTTAGGCATTTCTTAATCTTTGTTAAGGAATCTTAAGTCCTAAAATTTTAATGAAAAATACAACTCAAACAAACTAAATCAATTTCTAAAATGTAAAGCTCAATTTAGGATAGTTTAAGATGCTCGCTAGGTTTCCTAGCATCATGAGCATCTCCTACTTATCTTCTATTTTGGCTTTGATAATAACTCCCTCTTTTGATCAATCCCACTTGATCTTCAAAAAAACATAAACTAATTGATTGATAGTCCTTCATATTGAAATCTTTAGAGATAATGATCATTTACCTTAATCGAGTTTTCCTAAGGGATCTCATCCCTTAGGATGTAATTACTATGGGGCTTGCCCTTGTACAATGAACATTTAAAATAAACCTTGCTTTACTTTTTCATGTAAAGTAGGGGATGAATCTCTACTACATATGCAGACCAATTGTCCTTAGGAGTCCTTATTGAGGTGATTGGTTCCATTAAAGGGTAGTGACTTTTCTCTTTGATTACACTATACCTTGATGGCGTATCATCACGAATAAGTACATCTGGATCTGTGGCATCTTACCAAGATGAATTTTGTAAGGGTTCCTTTTTCTTTTTTCCAGATTTGAAAGGTGACCCATAGAAATTTTTAACCAACACCCTCCTTATGAGATGCTCTCAAAGAACATCCCTCTTGTGTTCCTCTTTCCCTTCTTCTTCTTTTCAGCGACAAGTAAACCACAAAGGTCTCATTTCTCCCTTCAAATTGAATGACAAAACTCTCCTTCTTCTCCGTCTTCCCTCATCCAAATCAGGTGAAGCTTTCTTGTTCAAACCCAAAAAGTAAGCATCTCCCTCTTCTTGTTCTTCCTTCCTCTTCTTCTTTCTTCTTCTCTCTTTATTTTCTTCTTCTCACAAAAAAACCAAAACTTCCCTCATTTTCCACAAAGCGAAATAGCTCTTCAATTTCTTCCCATCCTTTTTCTTCTTCCTCCTTTTTTCTTCCCTCATTTTTTCAAAAATAACTTCTTCCATTTTCTCTATTTTTCCCAATGAGTTTTCATTTCTATTTTTGTCGGAGAAATAAATCATTAGAGGGTTCTTCTCTCAATTTTGATCATTCCATTACCCTTCATTTCTTCATAGAAGAAGAACAATCATGTGGGATCTTTAAGCTTAGCATTTTATATTTTGACAATTCCTTTTGCCATAGCGAAAGAAGAACACCATCATCAGCCAGGTTTATCTCTAGCCTTCCGATATTTCTATCTCCTTTCGACCTTTCCTCTTGCCATAGCTAAAGATGAACAACATCATGAGTTCCTCTCTTGGTTTCTAAAATCTGTGTCTTTGTGATCATGTAGTAAAAAAAATGAGTTTGAACATGTGGGATAAAATATGTGAATGTATGTATTTGCTTGTGTTTCTTTGGGTTTGAAGTTTTTTGTGCTCAATAGGGAGATGAAAATTGGCTATAATGTGCAAGACACCACTTTATGCTCATTAGGGCATCAATAAACCAACATTTGTTAGATGTGTTCCATTTAAATCTAGAAATTTCATCAAATTTTCATACTTAGAAAAAAAAAGGAGGGGGGGGGGGTGAGGAGAGAATAAATAAATAATAAAAATTCATTAAAGAGGAGAAAACACAAACAATATGAAAGTGCAAAGTCCCAAAATTAAGATTAAGGTGCAAAAACTAATCAAACATGGAATGATATTCATAAAGGATTTAAAACTTTAATAATTGAGAAATTCTTGAAAATCATAACTATAACACACTACAAGATTCATACCAATAGAATAAAGCCTTCATGGACATTGAAGAAAGACATGTGAAATACTTATCAATTATTAACATAATGTTGAGTGGTGGGTTCTTTTTCTTCAAACTTCACAAAACTAAATGATCTTTAGATGAAACAGAGAGGCGATAGAAAACTTTTTTAAGAGAACTAATTGAACAATTGCAAATTAGAGGATATCAAAAGCAATAGGAATCTTGATGAATATCAAATGACCAATTGATGATATCCAAGTGTCCAATTTCAAATTGAAAATAAAGGTGAGGATTTGATAGCTTTTCATAAAAAGTTTGATTAAAACTTAAGATCACTCATGAATGTAGCCTTTAAAGGATCACTTGAATCCTATTTTGAAGTTATATTTAAAAGAGAATTATGATATATCTAAGTACTTAGTTCTAAGATTAGTGGTATTTAAATAAAATTATTAAAGGATTTACAATGTAATTAAGGTAATGGGTATATACAAACTCCTTCAATAATCACTCAAGTTACTACATGATAAATTGGTGAATCAAAAAATCATTATAATTTGAATTAGAGTTATGATAAATAGAATGCTCATTTATAGTAAAAAATTAGTTCTTTTGGTTTAGAATAAAGCGAAAGTGATTAGTTGATAAAACTTTGAAAGTTCTTTAACTACATGCCAAATGATATTTGAGAATTGAAAAATTCAACAAGCAATCCAAGTGTGAGTAATATTTTAAAATCTATAACAACTTGAATGCCACCGAATTCACAACACATTGTACAAGTGAACAGAAGGTGTTAATTAAGGCATTCTTAAATACACCTGCATGGGCCTCGACACTACACTAAATGCTTAAATTTAATGTCTGAGAATGCTGCGTGGGTTGCTTCTCGATTTAGTCTTAGGACTGGGTTCGGGTTAACAAAACCTGAAAAATCTATCATAAAAATTACAACTTAGTAAAATATTTGAGAAGCAAATTTTATCATGTGAGTAGATCTAATCCTCTGTTAGGAGCAAAATAGAGTTGATTGGATCTAAAGTTTTCAAATATATTTAAATAAATCAATCACCTACCCTGATGATGGTTGTGTTGAAAGGTGGTTTCAACTAGAGGGGGTACTTCCATCAAAACATGATTCTAATCTCAAATCAAATTATCAAAAATCAAATATCATTCTAAAAGCTATTTAAATGAAATTCAATAATTAAAAGCTTAAAGCAAAACTCAATTTATCCACCTTCTGCTATTATTTGTTGGGGGAGATAAATTAAGAACTCAAAGGAAAGAACCAATATCAAGTGTTCTATGTTCACTCTCAATCAATCTCATGCTAGTAAGGATGTGGCCCATGTCCTCTAACTGTGTGGCTTGGCCAATAGGCTCCACAGATGATGTAATTATGACCAGAGTCCTCTAATCAGGTGGTTTGGCCAATAAGGCTCCATTATATTATGATCACGACCATAGCCTATATGCACCCGAATGGCTTTACCCTTTGAGTTGTGAATCAAAGGGTATACTTGATAGGAAAAAAAATCTCTCTATCAGTTAAGGTAGACTTAAGATTGTCTCCTTAAATAAACACCACCCTAGGTCTACAAGGATTTCTTAGATGATGTAACCCATGTGTTGCTGATAAGTATTCTTCAGTCAGGTTGGGTCGACTACATCCTCTAACTAAGTAGACTAGGGACCACGACAACCCAGGATGATAAAACTATGGGATCTAGATCAGGCACATCATTATTCCCCCAATCATCCGGTTTAAGCTAAAATGATAATTTCATAAATTTAAACTCCTAATTTTAAACTCCACATGCTGCTACTATATGCTACATTAAGTGATCTAATGACTAGCTTTAATCGAAAGTTCTCTCTCTACATTGAGAAGGATAATTAACTATAGGGGCTTGCACCTATAGGAAACCTGGAACTAGATCTAAAGTCCTTACAAAATGAGAAATAAATCTCTAGGTAGTGTCTTATCTACTATTCCATCTGCCTTTTGAAAATTACACCGAAACTTTTAAATTATACTCTCTTCTTCATTTGTCGAGAGGTTAGTGGTGAATTTTTGTAGCCCGCAGATTTCTGGCGACTCCATTGAGGACAGGATTCATTTTCCATCTTTGGCTAGTCATATATGCTACAGTAGCAATAAAATATTTGAAAATTCAAAATAAAAAATTGTGATTTACATGTGTAATAAATTTGAATTACTAATGTATGAGACTCTATTTCAAATGAATTATTCTATAGAGTATATCTTTATTACACTATTATTTTATTCTTTAGTGCCTCTGCATTTTGAAAGTATGGGGTGAAATAATAATTACTGATTACTAATCCCCATCTTTTACTTTTCTAATAGATCTACTAAGCACTCCTTTCACTATTCAGTTAGGGCATGGTGCAAACATCTACTTAGTCAATGCCATCAACAACACATGAGATGTTGGAACTACAATTCAATTTGGTTGCTTGAATTTCCCATCTATTATAGCTGCAACTCCTGAAGTACCCACCCATGGTACAGTCATCAGAGGCCATGTTGACAGGTCGCTTGGCAAGATAGACATTATTGCTTCTACAATTCAATATCACATATATTATGCAGAAAGCAATTAAGGAACAAGTCTTAGCAAATTTTTTAGCTACACATCACATCCCTGCGGACTCTTTTCTTAATGATAATTTGCTGATGAGAAAATTATGCTCATTCATGATAGAGAAAAATCACAAATTTGAGAAATATACTTTGATGGAGTCTCATCGATCAAATAAGACAAACCTCTAAATTTTCCAAGGGCAAGAGCAGGAATTGGCATCATCTTCATAACACCAAAAAAAGGGCTAATGAGATGATCATATGGATTGACCAAGCCAAGAATTAATAATGAAGTTGAGTATGAAGCATTAATGATAGGTCTTGAAGAAGCTATTTTAATAGGCATTCAAAACTTGCATATTTTTAGCGATTCTCAGCTTATTATAAATCAAGTACTTTGTATCTATAAAATCAACAAGCATGAGTTAGCTTTCTATCACAAGCGAGTTCTCGAGCTTATGAAGCATATATCAAATGTCAACACGATTCTCCGATCTGAGAATAGTAAAGCTGATTGCTTAGCAAAATTAGCTAAAAATAGAAAGTATGAATGATGATTATGTCATGATCAGCATATTTACTCAACAAGTTCTATATCCAGTAAAGTACCAATCCCTGTAGGTAAAGGGGTTATCAAATTTGACACTGCAGGATGCAACTCAGGTTGCTCCTCATACTCCCTAAAATCAACAAGGAGTTATACCAAGAAGTGCTAAGAATGATATTGCCTCAAAAAAGCAGTGTGAAGCTTTTATTGTAGAATAGCCACATGATTGGAGGTAACTTTTCATTGACTACATTAAAGAAGGAAAATTACCAAACAATAAATCACTGGTAGCTCAAATCGAGAAGAGGATGTTTGGCTATGCTTTTGTCAACAACAATTTATATTATAGATCCTTTGAACAAATGTGGCTACGATGTCTAAATATAGATGAAAGCACCAAAGTGATGGTTGAAGTTCATGAAGGACTTTGTGGTGCACACCAGTCAAGTCCAAAGATGGCAGTAAGGATCAAAAGGATGGGCTATTATTGGCCATCTATGGTGAGAGACTGTATCAATCATGCTAAGAGGTACCATTAATGTCAGGTACATGAGAATATACTCCACCAACCTCCAAATCCACTTCACCCAATAATAGCATCCTTTCCATTCGAATGCCTATGTATAGATGTAATTGGACCAGTTTATCAGCCATCATCAGCTAAACACCGCTTCATCCTAGCAATAATTTATTATTTCTCTAAGTGGGTTGAAGCTACCCCATTTAAAGAAGTCACTACTGACCGAGTGATCAACTTCTTCATGCATCATATTGTATATAGATTTGGATTACGTGCCAAATAATTTTTGATAATGGCATAGCTTTCAAAAGTGCAAAGATTTATAGATTCATCCATTGACATAAAATTGATTGGAGATACTCTTGACTATACAATCCAATAGCAAATGGTTTGGCATAGGCCTTCAATAAAACATTAGTCAAGCTGCTCAAGAAGATTCTTACTAAAAATAAGTGAGAATGACATACCAAACTAATAGAGGCATTATGGGCGTATCGAACCACCTACAAGATGCTGACTAAAGCCACTCCTTATTCATTAGTATTTGGAATTGAAGCAGTTCTTCCACTCGATGTTAAGTTTCCTTTACTTTGAGTAGCCATCCAATATAATCTAACTAAAGATCAAAATGCTCATCTGAGGATGGAGCAACTCGATGCACTTGATGAAGTTAGATTGCAAGCTCATCAAAATCTAGAGGTTTATCGAGCAAAGATGTCCACGGCTTTTGACCATACGGTGCGGTCTCGAACATTCCAAAAAGGAGAATTGGTCTTGGTGCTGAGAAAACCAATTATCCCTAATCAAAAATTTGGTGGTAAATTTGAGCCTAATTGGGAGGTCCCTTTTATCATTGAAAAAAGTGTATTAAGGAGGGGCATATCAACTCATTAACTTAAGAGATGAAAGACCAATGCCACCAATCAATGGTCATTACCTGAAAAAGTATTATACATGATAAATACATTCTCGAGGTACAATAAAAATTCCCCTACTATAATTTTTTTTAGTATATCTATGTAGGTAGACATCATGCTTAATGTCGAGATCCCTAAATAATTTTACTCACTCAAGATGAAAAAAAAACTTTTCTATGAAAAATCCCCTATTACATAGGAGGAATTTTTAGATTTTTATACATAGATAAAATCAATGTTACATGTTAGAACCCTCCTAATAGCATATCAATTTAAATATTAATGTATTTGCTTAATTTATATCTTAAAAGTTCTTCTAAAAGTGCTTTAGAATCTCCCCTGCAAGATAAGGGGCATTTTTTTTAGTTTATATCTAGTTTATTTGAGTTGATGTTGTGTTATAAGGTGGGATCCTCGAACATATTCTAATTCAGGTTGACATGGAGCTTAACATCGAAATCCCTGAATATACCCATAATTGTTAATGTGAAGTTGCAGGTTCTTACAGGAACAAAAAGAATCTTTTTCTACATATGAAAAGACAGCCATAAATGTAAAGAAATTTTTTTTCCTAGATTCATTAAATGTCGGAGATCAAGTCAAAAGAACTCCCAATTTTGGAAGCTTCAATAAATTGAGTTGGAAAAAACATTAAACTCTACATCCTGAAGTCTAGGACACAGATGGGTTCTAAAGGTCAAACTCAATAAGCTTATAAATGGCTGAGTTGCTGATGCTCTCCTCACTCAACAAGGCATAAGATAAGGTCACTGTGAAAGAGCCATCGTTCGTTAGTCCGATGACCAAATCACCAACCCATCATAGCTTAAGTTGAAGACTTGAGTAGGTTCTAAAGGTCGAACTCAATAATCCTTTAAATGGCCAAGTTGCTGATGCACTCCTCACTCAACAAGCCATATGTCTCAGAAAGAACCCTCGCCACCCAATGATGATAGCTGTTCAATCTCAAACTAGATCCAGCTTAGAGATTACAAGCCACCAGAATCTAAGAGATCTTTCTACTTGATCGATAGGCTAATATAATCTGAGAAAACTCTCAATTCAGAGTTGTCTCAAATCAATCATTATATTACCTATAGGGTGATATTTTAATTTATTCTTAAATGATCTGATGAAGAACAAATCATAGATATCTCTTCATCAAGTCTATCAAAGTAGAAAGCATGGGACTGAGAAAGAAATTCCATAGTTCATACAAAGCTAATGGTCGAACTAAAGGAATTTTGTGATTATTCAGTTTGTTAAAGCACACATTGCTAGACTGATAACTTAGCATTGACCCTATATAAGTTGGGAGGCTTGGTCGTCTATAGGCACCCTTCAATGAGTCCATCAAGGCAGCATGCACAAGACTTAGGGTGTACATGCACTTTCTAACAAGTTAATGTGGACAAATCAAGTCAATCCTTTATCAAGTCCATCAAGCTTAAAGCTAGGACAAAAAGAATTACAAATCTCAAAACAAGCAGACCAATTCCTCCATCAAACCCAATCAAGCACAAAGCTAGGGTTGGAGGAAACTTAAATCTACAATGACATTAAAGAAAGAGATCTTCAACAAAGTCATTGAAGCAGAGAGTAGATACTGTAAAAATCTATCCGATAAGTCGATTCAGATAAATTAGTCAATCCCATCATTTAACATGTCTTAAATAGCGCAGAATACTAATGACAAATCATATCAAAGCTCCATAAGCTATTGCAATCGAAGCTGAAATGATCTAAGTACTGTGGCCAACCCAAAGAGTCAACCAGTTTTCAATAAATGTGACTCTCTCCATGTGTGAATCACATCTATTGGGGGGTATTTGTTGACCTCCATATATGTGTCATAAGTCAAGTCAAGCCTACAAGTCAAATTCGATGGACTTCGAAAGTGATAGTGCACAAATCAGGGCTCAAAATGCACTAGACGTCACCAAAAATGGCCAAAAAGATCTTCGATCGATGAATGGACTTTTCCATAGCATTCAGAACATCAAAATTAATTAAAAAATAAATATTGCATAATCTAAAGAGCAACCGATCAAGCGATCAAGCTATCAATGTGCCAACCTGCATATCAGAGTCGGGAAGCTGTGATGATGTTCAAACAACCTCTATTCATAAAATTGATTGAACCATTAGCTTTAAAATATTAAAAACTACCAAATGATACTTTCCACACTCAATTTAGCTGAGTCTGCATAAATGTCAAATGATCCGAAGTGATAGCATGCAAATCGAGGTTGAAATAAACTAGACATCACCAAAATCAACCCTAATGATCTCTGATCGATGAATGAACTTCGCCATCATGTTTAGACATTTTAAATATGTGATTTTATTTGCATGAAATTTCTATTAAGGGTGATTAGACATTTTAAAAGTTAATAAAAACCCTAATTAACCCTAACCTAAATCCCTAAATCACCCTATTCCTATTCGACCTAGTTTGATCCTAATCCTTTCTATTCATGCATGACCCGAGCCCTCTTTTTCTTGACCCAACTCGGTTCGTCTCTCTCCCTGATGCAATCGTGACAGAGCTCCCCTCTTCCAATCGCTCGAGCCCTCCTTCACCCACGAATGATGCTCTCAGCTCCCATGGAAGCAACCCTCTCGCAACTGTTCCATTTCTTTCCCTTCTTCTTCTTTGCAATGGCAAGCACAAACTGCAAAAGGCTCTCTTGATTTCTCCCTTCAAACTGAATGACAAAACTCTCCCTTCCTCTCTAATTTTTTCCCCACGTCCAAACCAAAAGGTGAAGCTTCCCCTCTTTCATTCAAACCGCAAGCAAGATAGGCATCTCCTCCTTCTTCCTTCCTTTATCCTTCATCTCCTCTATTTTCTTCTTCTTCTCACAAAACCAATCAAAAACTTCCCCCATTTTCAACAAAACCAAAAATAGCTCTTCAATTTCTTCCCTCTTCCTATCTTCTTCTTCCTTCTCCATTTTCTTCCACATTTTCCACAAAAATGAAAATAGCTTCTTCGATTTTCTCCTATTTTCTCCCAATCAAAAGTTTTCAATTTTCATTTTGGGCAACCAGAGAGGAACACCTTTTCCATTACCACCTTTTCAAATCCTTTTGCCACAATCGAAGAAGAACACCATCATCAGGTGGGTTCTTCTCTAGGCTTCTGGCATTTTTGTACCCTTTCGATAATTCCTTTTGCCGCAGTCGAAGAAGATCACCGTCACCAGGTGGGTTCTTCTCTAGGCTTCTGACATTTCTATCTCCTTCCAACCTTTGCCGTGGCCAAAGAGGAACACCGTCATCAGGCAGGTTCCTCTCTTGCTTTTCGGCATCTCCAACTCTATCTCTTTGCTGATCATTGTAATGAGTAGAAAAATGAGTCTGAACATGTAGGATAAATATGTGAATGTGTATATGTATCTACTTGTGTTTCTTTATAAGTTTGAAGGCCTTGTTGTGCTCATTAGGGCATGATAAGATGAAAAATCAGCTGCGGTATCGCTAGACACTGCTCGCTACACTCATCAGGATGTACCGAGTAAGCAAACATTTGTTAGATGTCGCTCCCTCTAGCTAAAATGCTGCCGAAATTTTGTCAAATATACTTAGAAAAAAAAAGGTGAGGGAGGTGGGGAAGAAAAGAAAATAATCAAAATTCATTAAAGAGGAGAAAACACATAAACAATGAAATAATATGAAAGTGCAAAGTCCCAAAATTAAGATGAAGGTGCAAAAATAAATCAAATTTGAAATAATATTCATAAAGGACTTAATGATGCTGCGACTTTAAAAATTGAGAATTACTTGAATAAACTAATCATAACTATAACACACTACAAGATTCATACCAAGAACTGAATAAAGCCTTCGTGGACATTGAAGGAAGACATATTCTTGTGAAATAGTCAACAATTATTTGCATAAGCTGTTGAGTGAGCGGGTTCTCTTTTCTTCAAACTTCACAAAACTAAATAAGCTTTAATTGAAACTTTGAGAGGCTGATAGCAAACTTATAAGAGAACTAATTGAACAATTGAAAATTAAAGGATGTCGAAAGAAATAAGAATCTTGATTGAATATCAAATGATCAATAATTGATGATAAATCTAAGTGTCTAATTTCAAATTAAAAATAAAGGTGTGCAAGTGATTTGATAGCTTTTTATAAGCACAAGTTCAATTAGGAAACTCATGATCACTCATGAATGTTTCCTTTAAAAGGATCACTTGAATCATATATTTGAAGTAATATTTAAAGCACATGAGAATTATGATATATCTAAGTGCTTAGTTCTAAGATTAGTGGTATTCAAATAAAATTTATAAAAGGATTTATAATGTAATTAACTAGCTTGGTAATGGGTATATAAAAACTCCTTCAATAATCACTCAAGTTACATTACATTATACATTGAATGAATCAATAAAAATCCATATAATTTGAATTATAGTTATGATAAACTCAATGCTCATTTATAGAAGAAAAAAATGAATTCTTTTGGTTTAGAATAAAAGATGAAAGTGACTAGTTGATAAAAACTTGAAAGTTCTTTAACAACTACATGCCAAATGATATTTGAGAATTGAAAATTTTAACAAGCAATCTAAGTGTGAGTAATATTTTAAAATCTATAACATCTTCTATGCCATCAAATTCACAACACATCATACAAGTGAACAAAAGGTGTTAATTAAGGCATTCTCAAATACACCCATATGGTCCTTGACACTACACAGAATGCTTAAATTTAGTGTCTGAGGATGCTGCACGGGTTACTTCCCGATTTAGTCTTAGGACTGGGTTCGGGTTAACAAAACTAAAAATCTATTATAAAAATTTCAACTTAGTAAAATATCTAGGAAGCTAATTCTATCATGTGACAGTAGATCTGATCCTTTGTTAGGAGCTAAATAGAGTTGACAGGATCTAAAGTTCTCAAATATATTCAAATCAATCAATTACCTACCTCGATGATGGCTGTGTTGAATAGTGATTTCAACTAGAGGGGGTACTTCCATCAAAATGTGATTCTAATCTCAAATCAAATATCAATCTAAAAACCATTTAAATGAAACTTAATCATTAAAATCTTAAAGAAAAAGTTAATCTATCCACCTTTCGTAATTGTTTATCGTGGGTGACAAATTAAGAAAACTCTAGCTCATAAAGGAGCCAATGTTACGTCAAGTGTTCTGTTATGTTCACTCTCAATCAATCTCACGCCAGAAAGGATGTGGCCTATGTCCTCTAACTATGTGGCTTGGCTAGTAGGCTCCATAGATGATGCAGTTATGATCAGAGTCCTCTGATTAGGTGGTTTGGTTAGTAAGGTTCCATTATATAACGATCTCGACCGTAGCCCGTATACTCCCCAATGGCTTTTCCCTTTGAGTTGTGAATCATAGGGTATACTTGATAGGGCAAAAAGCCCTCTATCAGCTAAGGTGGACTTAAGATTATCTCTTTAGATAAACACCATCCCAAACCTATAAAGATTTCTTGGATGATGTAACCCATGTGTTGCTGATAAGAATCCTTTGGTTAGGTTGGGTCAACTACCTCCTTTGACTAGGTAGACTAAGGAGCACGATAGTCTAGGATGACAGAACCATGGGATCTAGATCGGGCTCGTCATCATTCCCCCAACCATCCGGTTTAAGCTAAAATGATGAATTTCATAAATATATAGTAATTTTATCCTGCATACGCATTATGTGATCTAATGTCTATTTCTCAGAAAGTTCTGCATTGAGAGGGTAATAATAGGGGCTTGTGTCAAAACACGGAACCAAAAAAGTCCTCACAAAACGAGGATGAGATCTCTCTGTAGTTTCTTATCTATTATCCCATCTACCTTCTTATTGTACCAAAACTTTTAACTCATACTCTCTTCATCATTTGTCGAGAGGTAGGTGGCAAATTTTTAAAGCCCACAGAGTTCCAATAAATAAATAACCTAAATCGAATCAAACTCTACTCATCTTGATGAAAAGTTTAATCAACCAATCATTAAATCTTAATTAAGTTAATCAAATAAATTAATCAGTCAAATCAATTAAATAAAGATCAAATTAAATTAAATAATTGCATAAAATCAAAAGAATGATCAATATATAAACTAAATAACTAAGTTTAAGAAATCAAACCCTTAATTGGAATTTAAATAAAAGAGCACATTAAACTTCAAATATATCATAAGTTAATTGGAATACATTCACCAATCTAAACCAAAATTAAATGAAATAATCAAATCAATGAATTTAAATAACATCAAAATGATATTAATCATATGAAATTAAAATATTAAATTAAAACCCAAAAGAAAATAATTATATATCAATTTAAAGGATATTGAATTATCAAAATTTTATTAAATCAAAATATTTAATCCAAAATTAATCAATCAAAATAAATAAAATTAAACAAACTTAAACTTTATTAGATATCAATTTAAGGGATAATGAATTATCAAAATTTAATTAAATCAAAACATATAATCTAAAATTAATCAATCAAAATACATGAAGATTAAACAAACTCAAAATTTAAAATCTAAATCAAATCAAACAAACATTAATCTATCAAATAAATTACACAAATTCAAATGGGCTAATTAAGATACTTAAGTACCTTAGTTAGACTTTTAGGATGAAGATTTAAGAGTTAGGATGTAGAGTAGGGTGAGTTCCATTAAAAAAAAATAGATTTCATCCTACTCTTCATTTTTGAAAACCAAAACTTCACTTTAGCCAAATAAAAGTGAAATAAAAATAAAAAATATATTATTAATTCTTTTAAGTTGAAACCACCAAAAGGTAACATTTAAACAAATTCAAACTCCAAATTGAAACTTAAACTAAAGAAGCCTACTAAAGTCTTCTCACATAAGCCCTCTTTTCACACACTAGAATACTAGGTCATCGACCCTAGAATTAGGTTAGGTCGATGTGTTGATTGTATGGTTGATATTGTGTTTTGTTTTGTGATGTAATATTTTAGACTAGATGTTAGGAATGTGGATTGTAGGTTAGAAGTTAGGCTGTTGATAGTCTAACATTATTTTCTACAGGGGATTGTGCTTAATGGGTCACTGTAAAATAAAATTTAAAAATTTTGCTTGCAGGTTGCTTATGACCCTAAGCATAATCCAAGTTAGGATAGGTGGGCTTGTTTAACCATGTATAGGTGCTAAGTCCAAATTATGAAATATAATTACTTGGGTTGTATGTATATTTATTTAACCTTTATTTTATAGGTGTAGTTAGATTTACTTTCATATAAAATGTAATTTTATAATAAGAATTAGGATTAGTGCTATGGGAGATTAGGATGAGCAGTGGCAAGAATGAAAAGAGAAGGAGAACATGAAGAAGTGAAGATTGAAGACCCCTATAACATGTATTCAATTTCAATTGTAATATTATTTTATAATTTCGGGTTGTATAAGGGTAGAGTTAAGCTACCCATCTTTTCTCTTTTTTGGGGTGTATGACGGTATCCGACCGCACAAGCCTTTTATTCTTTTCTGATAGTTTATAAAACTGCTTAATGTTGTGTTTAGATTGCACACTATAATTGCATGTTTTTCTTAGTTTCTTCATGTTTAATGTTTGAATGTGGGGCTTGGATTTGGTAGGCTCTTAGAATAAAATTAATTTTTATACCTCAACTAATTACTCATAACTAAAATTCTTAATAACTCATAACTTCACTATAAAGCCTAAGTTTTAAACAATATAATTAAAGATTTAGCAAGCCCTTAGCTGAATGTTGTATGTCTCAGATCATGCATGCATATTCTTTCTTCCTTGAATACGGGGGATCTCCATCCTTGCATAATAGGGGAATGCTTGACCTGTGAGGGCATCCCTTGTGGTAGAGAATACCATCTTCTCGTTGATTAGCCAATAACCTTTTTCTTCATGCATTTAGGTATAAATAATGCCAAGCCTTTGTCTAAATGAAGTGTCAAAATAGAATAAAATTTGTAAAGGTTTTTGCATTTAGCATAAGTCATACATTTATACCACTCATTCTCTAGTCTCTTAGGGAGTGAGTTTAGGATTTTAGTTTCTTTCAAATTAAACAACTAGCCTAGCCATCTTGCAATTTCATAAGATGAGACCACATGGTTTTGAATTGTAAGAGGTGTTAGGTGGCCATTCTAGGTGATTGTAAGTCTAGAAGTTGGATGGTTTATCCTCTCTTATGGATGTAAACCATTATGTCCACTCTTCACTTAGATTTAGGATCCAAGGTAGTTATTTCCTTCGAGCTACAAGTATAAATCCTCACCTCTCAGGCATTTTTACAATCTTGTATTGTTGGATTATAAGCTATAACAATCTAATAAGATTTTAACTCGAATACATAAATCTCTTCAATTTTAAATATATAAAGCTCAACATAGGGTAAATTAGAATGCTCACTAGGCTTCCTAGAATCATGAGTATTCCCTACTTATCTTCCTTTGGATTCAAAAATAAGTCTTTCCAATAGAACAATTCCATTTGATTTTCTAAATATGACCAATTTGTTGATAGTCTAGCCTTAAAATCTTTGGAGACCCTAATTTTATATTTTAATCAAGAGTATTCTTAGGAAATCTCATTTTCTATGATGAAATTAACTATGGAGGCTTGCCCCCATAGGGAACTTAAGAACCCCTTAAAATAAACCCTACTTTACTTTTCCATGTAAAGTAGGGGAAAAATCTATGGTTTATTCGTAGACCCATCACGCCTTAGGAGTCTTTATTATGTGATTAGGTCCATTGCAGGATGATGTTTCTATCTTTTGAGATAATACATAATTTTTTAATGTCACACCCAATCATTTTAATAAGTACCCCTAAGATCTACGTGGCATCCCACATCCAAAAATAAACACCATAGATTTTTTATGGCAACTCTACTGGGGATAGTTCCTCTCT
This sequence comes from Cymbidium sinense, assembly GCA_021442155.1. Lineage (NCBI taxonomy): Eukaryota > Viridiplantae > Streptophyta > Magnoliopsida > Asparagales > Orchidaceae > Cymbidium > Cymbidium sinense. The sequence goes on from CM038224.1 coordinate 25,165,134, forward strand.
CCATCTATAGTAGACAATTATTATCTCCAAGCATTGCTAGTGGACTTATATTTTATAAAAGTTTGAGACTATCTTTCTTTCCATTGCACTTAGCCTATTTCATCCTTAGGTTGAGCTAGCCAACATTCTTTAGGTTTTAGGTGTTGGTTTTCTTTTTCTCTCTGAATGGAGAAAAGAAATGACACCACATAGAGTTTAAGAATATTTTATTTAGATGATCAAATACGATATTAAGGAATACACAAATTATCTCGAAAGATAAACATGCTCTTCTGTAATGGATTCAATCATTTCAATAAAAAACTCCTAAGGCTAATGGGTCTTTCGTGTACCAAAGTATTTTTCCATGAACTACATAGAAAAGTAGAACATGGTCAATTTTATCCTGGGATCCTGGTTTCTTATAAAGGCAAGTCTCTATAGTTAATTACATCTTAGGAAGGGTCTCTTTATAAGAATACTCTTGATTAAAGAAATAAGTGGTTATTCCTAAAGATTACTAAGGTAGCTTTCAAAGGATTGATATATGGAAATTCAATTGGGAGAGGTCCAAATTGTAGAGAGTTATTTTTAAGATTCAAACAGAAAAAAGTAGGAAATGTCTATTAATACTGGGATACCCAATAGACATTTCATCTATCTTATGATTGGATTTCAAATTTGGGATTTAATTTTAGATTTCAAGTTATCATTTTCTTAGAAATCTAGGACTTAGATTCTAGCAGCACAAGACTGCAGAAATGCCTAAGGTTGAAGACTTATTCCTAAAAGGATGCTTCAGAACCTAGTCTACAAGTGCTTCTGACACATGTCAGATGCTCGACCTAGTTTTATTCTTGGGAATCATTGGTCATTCTCTTCACTTGAAGGAACTAACCTATCCCTGACTCTTCTGGGCTTACAACCTGCCTGGAGAAGGCTGCCAGCTAACACCACCTAACCGCATTTTAAAACCATGAGGCTAAGTCATATGAATGCAAGATGGCTAGGCTGTTGCAATTTTAGAAAAGAAATCTATGAACCTAGACTTACTCCCTAATCTCTAAGATCATGTAGGGTATGAAGATGCATATAAATAATGCACATTTTTCAGATTTTAATAATTTTTGACTCACGATTCATTTAGGCCATAAGGATACAATTAATGCCTAATGCATGCAATTAGAAAAAGATCATGGGCCAAATCAAAATAGAAGAAGGTGTACTTCCATCATAGCCTCTCAAAGGTCAAGCCTAGGTAAAGATGGAATTCCTTCATTAATCAAGAGTGAAACAATATGTTTATGCATGACATCCAGCTAAGGGGTTGCTACATATTTTATTTCGTTTTAATACCTAGGCTTTTATGTGAATATTATGAGTTGTATTTATTTTTATGTTTCAGTTGATTTAGTTGGGTATAAAATTTAGTTTATCCTATGAGCCTACGTCCAGGCATACATCACAGTATAAAAATAGCACATAAAGAAAACTAAGAAAAGCATGCTGTTTCTATTATGCACCCAAAATAAATCAAGCCAAATCAAATTATATAAGAAATAGGCCAACGCAGCCCGGTACTGCTATACACCCTGGAAGAGAGAGAATTGGGCAGTTGAGTTCTGCCCTTATACAACCCGGCCTAGAACTACAAGTTTATATCTATGGGTCTTCTTTCCAGGAAAGTCTCCTTCTTCAGGGACATCCATCTGCCCACAGGGGACCACTACACCATCTCGGTTGGGTCCGCTAATCCTAGACTCCATAGATCCTAACCTAATTCTAAGCTCAAATTTACTTTTAAAATTTAAAGAAAATCATAAGCCCTGCAAAACAGATGTTAGGAAATACACACAACACACCAAGCAGTTTATAATTTTTTACAAACATATGGGCTTAGCATTAGTTGCTTGCCAAGCCCACCTATCCTATGGACTATATTAAGGGATTTTTAGCACCTGCAAGCAAATGACAATTTTATGATTTATTTATTACAGCGATCCCTTTAACACAGTCCCCTGCAGAAAGTAATGTTAAATCTAAAAAGAATGCTCTAACATCCAGTCTAATGAACAAACAAGCTTAGGCATCCAGTCTAAAGCAATACACCACACAGACATGTGAAGCACATCATAACATATCACAGGAGATTAAAAGAAAATCATAGAACAATCTAACATAGATCTAGGATCCGTGACCTAAGTAATCTAGTGTGTGTAGAAGTGGGGTTTGTGTGGTAAGTCTTTGCTAGGCCTTTAAGTTTAAGTTTGAAGTTTGAAGTTTGAATTGGTTTAATTTTTACCATTGGTTGGTTTCAATTCAAATGACTTAATGATTTAATTCTCATTTTATGTTCATTTTATTTAATTAAAGTTGTATAGGTTTTCAAGAATGAAGAATGGAATGATTCCATTTTTGGATGGAGCTCTTTCCATTTGACATCCTAAATTCTAATGAAGTTTCCAAAAGGCTAATTAAAATCCTTAAGTATTTTAATTAATCCTTTTGATTTCAATTATGTTTGAATTTGATTTATGTTATTTCATTTGTTTGAATTAATTTAATTTGTTTGATTTATTTTATTTTAAATCAATTTATATGGATTTCATTTGATTTGACTCATGTTACTTTAAAGAGTTTAATTTTTGTTTGATTTCATTCAATTTAACTTAAGATATTAAATTATGAATTTGTAAGCTTAAGTTTTAAGTCCATTAATATAAATTAATGTCTTAGGTTTGTTCATAGATTATTCTTAACCTAAAGTACTTAGGTTAATTACTTGATTTGATTTGATTAATCAAGGTTTTAAGTTCATTATTTAAATTCATTAAGGATGAATGGTTTTGTTAAATTTAACTTGTTGTTTAATTATGTTTGAATTTCATTAAGTATTGATTTTCTTACAACTTTGATATTTGATTAAATTCTCTAACTTAGAAAGTTTTAATGAATTACCTTAAGTTTTTCTGATGTTTATTTCAGATTGGTTCAATTTATTTATTGATTTAATGAATTAATGATTATTCTTAATTATTATTTAGTTCATATTGCCCTAGAGATTTGGAAATTCAAGAATTCCAAATTTATATACCAGGTTTGATAATTATGACAAGTGGGGTTTCATGCCAATTTTATGTTCCTAAAGTTTCAGTTTAATTAGAGATGTAATTAGGGTGTAATTAAGGTTTTCATTATTTCATTAAAACCTAAATTAAGATTAATTTATTAAGATTAATTAAGAGATTTTATTTTTTACATATTCTACACTGAAATACCTTTCTAATAAGGGTTTATTCATAATTTTTGGTTAACTGATTGATTTATTATGATTTAATTAAGTTCAAGTAATTTAATTGAATTATTTTATTATTTTAATTATCAAATTAAGTTAATTGAGTTCATATTAAGTTCATATTAGTTTAATTAAGTTAAATTATTATTCTGATGTTCATTATTTTGATTTAAGATTATTAAATTAAAATTTTATAATTATTTTATTAAAGGGTAATTAATTTATTTAATATAAGGGTTAACTCACATAAAATTTTAACTTCATTTTATTTCAGAGAATTAAATCCCCAAAAATTTAGCTAAGGTATGTTTTAAGCTTAATTTCATTTCCCAAAGTTCAAATTAATTGGATTATTAAATTAAGAGTAATTAAGGTTTAATTTTTTTTCAGTTAAACCTAAATTTAGGAAAAATTACCCAAGGAAATTGGGGATTTTAATTTCAATAGATTCCTCTCATCAAGACGAATCCATAGAGCTTTTATTTATTTATTTCTAATTTTTCTTTGATTTGTTATGATTTGTTGAAGTTTTCTGAATATTTTTTAAATTAATTAAATCGTTGCTTAATGATTTTTAACGATTTTTAAGTTACGGGTCCCACACATTTTAACTAAAATGAGCGGGAAAGATTGACGTCCGATCGATCTCGACGGACGCCGTGTCACTGTGGGACGTCGCTGTCGCGCACATGGTTGATCCAGCGATTTGATCCGGGACCGTTCGATCACAGATCTGAAAGGGCTTTAATCAGAATTAACAGCTAGATCTGGACCGTCCATTTCTTTTTAAAAGAAACAGATGGTCCAGATTTTGTCTCCCTCGCAGCGTGCGGGAGCCGTGGACCATCCAACTTGTTTTGTTAATATCTTTTGATATACTTAACCAAATTGGATGATTTAAAGTGCTACATGATCGTTGAAAGATCATCTTTCCATCCATAAGGCTTGATCTCACCAAAGAACATACCTTGTAGGGATACTACCATGGCCAAAAGCTTTGAAGAAAAAAGGGGGGGGGTCAATAATGGCGTACCTTGATTTAGGGGATCTCAAAGGCTGGAATCAATTAAATTAGCTTCTATTATTCAAGAGAAAGCATTTCTCCAAAGGAATTGGGAGGATTCCTTGTGGTTTGATCACTAGCCCAAGCTTTGGATTCAAAATTTGGTTTTGATGGTTCCACTGATTGAGAACACTTGGAGGAAAGGGGAGGTTTCGTTTTGCTTCAGTTTTGGTGTGGGATGGTGTATGAGAGCTTTGCTTTCCTTAAGAGTGTGTGTGTGTGTTATTTCCTTCATGGCATGCTCTTTCTTTTTAATTTTTTTCTTTTTTTTCTTATCTTCTCTCCATGATTGGCTTTTTTTTTATGCTTGATTACCTTTTAGAAACCACCTTTAAAGAGATGGCTTTTTTTTGTCTTGGGATATGTGATGTGGGATGAATACAAAGGGAATTTTTCCTCTCTTTATCCTTTTTTTGTTATTTGATTTATTAATTAAAGAGATTAATTAACTTATTAATGGTGTTTAAGATGATTAATCTCTTATGCACATTCATTGGTTAAGATGGTTTTGAATTTTCATACTTTTATGTTTTGTTTAACTCACTTAACCCAAATTGGGTTAAGTTGAGTCAAGCTTGTTTTCTTATGGGTTAAATAACCCATTTGACCTAAGACCTAATAAGGAGTTAGGTTACGCCCTATTATCATTCCCATATGATTCAGTTTGATGTTATTTTGATTTTTCTTCAATTTGAGTTCAATGTGACTTATTTAAGTTATTTTATTTAAGGAATTTAATTTACTTAATCTAAGCCTTAAAGAACTCAAATTTATTTGTTATTATGATTAAAATAAGTTATTTAATTTTTATAAATATTTTTTGGTGATTTTATTTAATCAAATTTTAGTGGGTTGACTTTTGATGGGCACTTAAGTCAATTCTAGGTTAACTAGGGTTGACTTTAGGTTTGACTTCTAATCATTTTGGATTGATGATTATTGATTATTAGGATTAGTTGATTTTGAATTTGGATGCTTGAGTTGATCCTACCTAAGATGAATAGGTTAGATTCAACCCAAGGTGAATTATCTAGGTCACTAGGCATAGTGTCCTAAGCATGCTAAATTAACCTCATCCAAAATGAGGTCAACAAATGGACCCCCAATATGTGTAGTGGATTAACTAGAATACACTGCACATATTGGTGTTGACCAGATTGATCGACATACAAGTATAAGCTTGGGGTTCCAATTCATGGTTTTAGTTTTTGATTTGGATTTATTTTGATTTTGATTATGAAAGATAGGTATATGTATACCTATCTTTGTTTTGGAGTCTGATTCATTCTTAGAAACTTAACTCTCATTAAGTTCTAGGATGAAGAAGAATGCCATTAGGAGTAGACCCAAAGATTGGTCTAACCTTAATGCAATCATTATGCTCAAGGAAAATGCCTTTAGAGGACTTACATTTTCTTGAGAGTAGTGGTGATTCATGTGATTAGCTAATAAGATGGGGTTGTTAAGGGCATGATCCATCCTAGTTAGCTGAAGAGAGGAGAGGGGCCTTTAAAGACTTGATCCAAATCTCAAAAGCTATGATGGGGAGAAGAGGCTTGAAATGATTGATCCTACTCCACATCACTTTGACTACTCAACAGGGGTCACATGGACTTGATCCTATTTAGATAGTTCAAAGAAATGGGGCCTTTAATGGTCTGATTTCATTCTTTAGAAGATTGAATAGGATGCTAATTGGGGACTTATTCCTAATGATTAGAAAGAAGGTCGACTGGAGACTTATATCTTTCTGGCTATTAGAAAGGGGTCTTAAAGACTTAATCTAATCTAATTCGCCTATGTAGCATGAAAGGGGCCTTGATGGCTTGTTCCAATCATGTACATGAAGGTAGGATGCCGACTAGGGACTTACTCTTGATGATTAGAAAGAACACGGGGACTTATATCTTTAAGAAAGCGTAAAGACTTAATCCAATCTAACTCCTGTGTAGCATGAAAGGGGCCTTGATGGCTTATTTCAATCATGTACACGAAGGTAGGATGCCGACTGGGGACTTACTCCTGATGATTAGAAAGAAGGCAGGGACTTATATCTCGCTATTAGAAGGGGTCACAAAAGACTTAATCCAATCTAACTCACCTATGTAGCATGAAAGGGGCCTTGATGGCTTGTTCCAATCATGTACACGAAGGTAGGAATGGTGCCACGAAGGGCTTGCTCCAAACCTACAAAAGTAATTTTTTATGGGAATGGTGCCACGAAAGGCTTGCTCTAAACCCAGGAAGGACATGAGAAAGGTGCCACAAAGGGCTTGCTCCCATCTCAAGTCATGTATAGGAAAGGTGCCACGAAGGGCTTACTCCCAACCTACACAGGCATTTTTTTATGAGAATGGTGCCACCAAGGCTTGCTAAACCAAAAAAGGACATGAGAAAGGTGCCACGAGGGCTTGCCCTATCTCAAGTCATAGAAAGGTGCCATGAAGGGCTTGCTCCAACATACAGTATTTTTTCATGGGAATGGTGCCACGAAGGGCTTGCTCCAAACCCAGGAAGGATATGAGAAAGGTGCCACAAAGGGCTTACTCCCATCTCAAGTCATGTATAGGAAAGGTGCCATGAAGGGCTTGCTCCTAGCCTACACAGGTGTTTTTTTTTATGGGAATGGTGCCACGAAGGGCTTACTCCAAACCCAAGAAGAACATGAGAAAGGTGTCATAGAGGGCTTGCTCCCATCTCAAGTCATGTATAGGAAGAGGGCTTGCCCCAACCCACACAAGTAATTTTTTATGGGAATGGTGCCATGAAGGGCTTGCTCTAAACCAGGACATGAGAAAGGTGCCAGAGGGCTTGCTCCCATCTCAATTCATGTATAGGAAAGGTGCCATGAGGCTTGCTCCAACCTACACAGTATTTTTATGGGAATGGTGCCAAGGGCTTGCTAAACCCAAGAAGAACATGAGAAAGGTGCACGAGGGCTTGCTCCCATCTCAAGTCATGTATAGGAAAGGTGCCACGAGGGGTTTGCTCCCAACCCACAGTGTAGTTTTTTTATGGGAATGGTGCCATGAATTTGCTCCAAACCCATAAAGGATATGAGAAAGGTGCCACAGAGGGCTTGTCCCATCTCAAGTCATGTATAGAAAGGTGCCACGAGGGGCTTGCTCAACCCACATGTGTATTTTTTATGGGAATGGTGCCATGAAGGGCTTGCTAAATCGAGAAAGGACATGAGAAAGGTGCCAGAGGGCTTGCTCCCATCTCAAGTCATGTATAGGAAAGGTGCCACGAGGGGCTTGCTCCCAACCTACACAGATATTTTTTTTTATGGGAATGATGCCACAAAGGGCTTGCTCCAAACCCAAGAAGAACATGAGAAAGGTGCCATAGAGGCTTGCTCCCATCTCAAGTCATGTATAGGAAAGGTGCCACGAGGGGCTTGCTCCCAACCTACACAGGTAGTTTTTTTTATGGGAATGGTGCCACGAAGGGCTTGCTCCAAACCCATAAAGGATATGAGAAAGGTGCCACAGAGGGCTTGCTCCCATCTCAAGTCATGTATAGAAAAGGTGCCACGAGGGGCTTGCTCCCAACCTACACAGGTAGTTTTTTTATGGGAATGGTGCCATGAAGGGCTTGCTCCAAACCTAGAAAGGACATGAGAAAGGTGCCACAGAGGGCTTGCTCCCATCTCAAGTCATGTATAGGAAAGGTGCCATGAGGGGCTTGCTCCCAACCTACACAGGTATTTTTTTATGGGAATGGTGCCACAAAGGGGTTGCTCTAAACCCAAGAAGAACATGAGAAAGGTGCCACAGTGGGCTTGCTTCCATCTCAAGTCATGTATAGGAATGATGCCACGAGGGGCTTGCTCCCAACCTACACAGTTTTTTTATGGGAATGGTGCCACGAAGGGCTTGCTCCAAACCCAGAAAGGACATGAGAAAGGTGCCACAGAGGGCTTGCTCCCATCTCAAGTCATATAGGAAAGGTGCCATTAGGGGCTTGCTCCCAACCCACAGTGTATTTTTTTTTATGGGAATGGTGCCAAGGGGCTTGCTAAACCCAAGAAGAACATGAGAAAGGTGCCACAGAGGGCTTGCTCCCATCTCAAGTCATGTATAGGAAAGGTGCCACGAGGGGCTTGCTCCCAACCTACACAGGTAGTATGGATGAGGAAAAGGGGGCAATGTTACTTATTCCTAATCCTCAAGAGTTATTACTAATAAGCAAGAGTCCTAAGGTCTTAATCCTTACTTGATTAGTATAACTTGATGAAGAGGTGATGGAAAGTTTGCTTTCACTTCTAAGTACATTCACAAATGAATTTTCAACATTTTAGCTAAATGGGACAAGTTGAAGCAAAAGCAATAAAGAGAAATAAACTTTTATTTTATTGATTTTTATTTAGCAAAAAGTCACAAGTTACACATAATATTTCTTTAGGTAACGTCCATTAATAGGTGGTATTGGACGTTCACCATCACAAGTAACAAGTTGGTAAGAACCTCCTTCATAAGCTCTTTCCACTACAAATGGTCCTTCCCATGTTGGCTCGAATTTGTTGCTGATCTTCGATGAGCTAGGATTGGTCGTCTAAGAACTAAGACCAAATCTCCAACTTGGAAAGTTCTAGGATGAACCAACCTATCATGTGCCTGAACCATACATGATTGGTACAGTTCGAGGTTTTGTTGAGCTTGTAATCATTTTCCTTCAAGATTATCTAGTTCTTCCAAACGAATCTTATGATTTTATTCTATCATAATATTATTATTAACAGCTATTCTTAATGAAGGTAGTTGCACTTCTAATGGAAGAACCGCTTCAGCCCCAAAAACTAAAGCATATGGTGTAGAGTTGGTGTCCTATATGTAGTCCGACCCATAAGGCTTCAACCAACTTTTCATGACATTGGCATTTGTTTTCATCAAGTATCTTTTTAAAATTCTTACCAATGTTTTGTTAAATACCGCCAATCCATTCAGTGGTAATAGATGGTCGAATATCTCCAGTCAATTTTATGTTTAGCCACAAAGTGACTTATTTTTGTGGACTTAAAAGACGGACCATTGTCGGATATGATGCGGCGAGGAATACCGAATCGATATACAACATTTTCCTGAAAGAATTTCAACACATGATATGCTTTAACTTCTTTTAGTGGTACTGGTTCAGCCCATTTGGAAAAATAATCCACAGCTAAAATAAAATGTTATCCTTTTGAAGAAGGAGGATTAATAGGCCCTATGATGTCGGTGCCCCAACTCTCAAATGGCCAGGAGGCAACTGAAGGGTGCAATACATTGGGTGGTTGATGTAATACCACACCATGTACTTGGCATTGATGACAATGATGCACAACCTCCATACAGTCATTTAACATCGATGGCCAATAATAGCCAAGTCTTTTGATTTTTAATTTCATTTTGGGTCCAGATTGGTGTGCTCTACACAATCCAGAATGTATCTCAGTCACAACCTTATGGGCTTCCAATTTGTCTAGACAATGGAGCCAAATTTGGTCGAATGACCTTCGATATAAAACATCATTAATCAATGCATAAGACAAAGCACATTTCTTTATTTGATTTGCTAAAGATTTATTTTCAGAAAGCCTCCCTTTACTTAAATAGTCAATAAACGGTTGCCTCCAATCACATTCTATTTGACCTTCAGTAAGAGTGGCTATCCTTTGAATTTCTTCTTGCCTATTAATGTAGTCTAAATCTATAGGAGACAATACCTGTTGATTTTGAACTTCTATAGAAATTGATTCTTTTCTAGACATATGATTGAGCTAATTTAGCGTATATCTGATTGTATTCTCTTGATGAGATATTCTATGCAATGATATATATGGAATCTTTTTAAGTAATTTCATTGTATATTTATAATAATTGAAGAGTTTTGGATTCAAAACCTTTTAGATTCCGCTTACTTGGTTTATAACTAGTTGGGAATCCCCATAAATTTTTATATTTTTAATTTCCATAAGGATTGCCAACTCTAAACCAGTAATAAGAGCTTCATATTCAGCTTCATTGTTTGTACAAGGCTCAGTCAAATGATATGAATATCTCATCATTCCCCTTTCTAGGGTTATAAAGACTAACCCAATTCCTGCATTCCCTGGGATAGATGAATCTGACTCTTTATGTCTTCTTGATGATGATGCGCCATCAAAATATAATTCCTAGGTGGCAGTTGGTTTACCTTCTAATGTTATGATCTGTTCATCTGGGAGATCATTATTTAAAGGGGATCCATCAAGCATAGGGTGTGTGCTAGAAAATCACTACTTGTCCTTTCATACCTAAGAGGAATATAGGTGATCTCAAATTGTAATAAAATCATTGACCATCGTTGTGACACCCGCTGTTGATGGGTCATTAGATATTGCAGAGGATTCACCCTTAAAATCAGGTTGACCTTATGAGAAAGCATATAATGCCTCAGTTTCTGAGCGGAAAAAACTAAGGCTAAATAATATTTCTCAATAAGAGGATAATTCTTTTCTGTAGAAATAAGCCTGTGGCTTAAATAATAGAGGGCATTTTCTTTCCCTTCTTCATTTCTTTGGGCTAATAAAGCCCTAAGAGATTCTTCCATAGCCACAGTATAGAGGATTAATGGCTTTCCTAGAATCGGGGAAGCCAAAATAGGAGGATTCATTAAAAATCGCTTTAAATTTTGAAAGGCCTCCTGACATTTTTCATCCCAAATAAATTTGGAGTCTTTTTTTAATAATGCTGCAAAGGGTTGGCACCTTCCAGATAAATTCAATATGAACCTTCTTAAGTATGCAAGCCTTCCCTGGAATGATCTTAGCTGTGTAAGACTTTTAGGTGGCGGCATTTCTATAATAGCTTTTATCTTTTCTGGGTCAATTTCTATCCTACGATGCTGGACTACAAACCCTAAGAATTTCCCTGAAGTCACTCCAAAGGCACACTTCAGAGGATTCATCTTTAAGTTATAGTGGCACAATCGCTGAAAAATGACCCATAAATCATAAAAATGTTCTTGTTTTAGTTTGCTTTTAATGACTAAATCATCGATATAACATTCAACTTGATTATGAATCAAGTCATCGAATATTCTAGTCATAGCTCTTTGATATGTAGCTCCAGTATTTTTTAGGCCAAATGGCATGACCGTGTAATAGAAAATCCCTATTGGAGTCCTGAATGCCATATGTTTTTTATCTTCTGGGTACATCTTAATTTGATTATAACCAGATGATCCATCCATAAATGAAAAGATCTCATGTGAGGAAGCTATGTTGACCATGAGTTCAGGTATAGGCAAGGGGAATTCATCTTTGGGACAAGCTTTATTTAAGTCTCTAAAGTCAACACAGATGCATATTTGACCATTCTTCTTTTTTACTGGAACTATGCTGGCTACCCAATCAGGGTATTGTTCTTCTCGATAAAGCTTCAATTAGTTTCTTTATTTCAATGATTACTTGTTGTTCTACTTCTAAGCGCCTAGAAGCCTGCTTCACTGGGATGGCATCAAGTTTAATTCCTAGTTTGTGTACAGCTACATCCTGGGATAAACCTGGCATTTCATCATAACTCCAAGCAAAGAAATCTTTATACTCAAAGAGTAAGGTGATTAACTCTTCGAATCTTCTGGACCCAACAAAGAGCTAATAAAAGTCAATTTTGGGTTCTCAGGAGTTCCTAGGTTAATCTCCTTTAATTCATCTATAGTAGATTTTATTTCTTCCTCATATTCAGGTGGTGCATTCTGAAGTGAATCATCTTTGGATTCTTCTATAGTTTTTACCAATGAGTCTCTTAGAAGAGTAGAAGAGACTTCAAAGAGTTGATCTATTTGATGATTGCTTATCATTAAGCAATGCTCTATATCATCATATGATTTAGCAGTACCAAACCCAATCCTAGCTTTGGAATGAAAATTTCTATGTTTTTGGTTCCATAAACTCTCATGCATTGGGCTTTATCTTTAGGCCAAATATTTGTAATAAAACCATGTTTCATAGAATTCTTTACACAAGTAGAGTACCAATCAAAAGAAAGTTCTATTAATTCATTGAAAGGTGGTTCTTCAAGCTTTACATCTCCTTCTGAGCATGAAGGACCTGGTATAGAATAAAATTTTGCTGACCTCTCACTTCTCCTGATAAGTTAGGGGCTATTTTGACCTCTAATTGAGATATTTTATTTTGATTTAGAGGAGTCAAAGTTAAAGTATCCACATATTTTTTTAATTTTTTATATGTGGATAAGTTAGACTCTTCCTTTAATGTTTTGATTTCTTCTTCATCAGTGTCTGGTTCTAAGGAAATCTCAAACCTTTTTGAAGCATTTCTATGATAGGAATCTTCATCCGAACTGGATTCTAAATCAATATGAATTATCAGAGGTTCTTTTTCTATTTCTCTTTCTTTTTCCTCTTTTTCTTTCTTTTCATCCTTTTTTATTATTGTTTTTTATGCTTCAATAATGGTGGATTTCATAGAATCAACTCTAGGTTTCTTAGGCATGTAATACATAGCATTCTCATAAAGCTCAATCTCATGAATAGCGAATGGTTGTACATCTCCTTTTATAACATACTCCACTCCATCCCTAGTGTATTTAATACATTGGTGGAGTGAAGATGGTACCATTCTATATTCATGAATCCAAGGTCTACCTAAGAGAGCATTAAAGGAAGTTTCTGAATTTATAATATGAATTTTGGCTTCAGTTTTCAATCCTTCTATTTCTAATAATAGAGTGATTGAGCCTAAAGCCTTTTCACCTATTTCATTAAATCCCTTTAACAACATCTTATCAGAGCTAAGTCTCCTGCTATCAATTTTTAAGAATGCTAATGTTCTAGAGTTCATGATGTTAACTGATGCACCAGGATCTACTAGAACTCTTGATAATCTTATATTTTTAATTATTACAGTAATATAGAGAGGACGATTATGGTCACTGGTTCCCAAAAGCAGATCCTCATTGGAGAAAATAACTCCTGGGATCTTCTTAAAGTAACAAGCCTCTTCTGAGGAAGTAGCTGCTAGTTGAGTCAAGCATATCTCTGGATCAAGTAATGCCCGTGCTAGTGATTCTCTCATTTATTTTAAAAGAATGAGAGCATCATAAATGCTTAATCTAGTAGGGAGCTTCCTAAGATGAGATAGAACATTATAATCCACTTTGGGAACCTTTGTTTCTGCTGGTATCTCTTTAAGTAATGAATTTGAACTTGTGCTTTCATGCATGATTTTCTTTCCTTTTTCTTGAGGAGTAGGAGGTAAGCGAGGTGGTAAGACTCTTCCACTACGGAGGTTTATTTCAGCAATATCTCCAGGGTTTGAATCAACTAGTTCCTCATTTTGACCATCCTTTTCTGATGAATGATCAGAATCTGACATTTCTATTTCTATGATAAGTGGATCACCATGTAAATCTTCCATGTAAGTTTCTGATCCTGAGTAATGTGAGACATCATGAGATTCTTCTTTTTTGATATTTAAATTTTCAATAATTTCATTCTCATTTTTATCAGAAATAGCACGAATGTAAGAAATGTCATCAGAGATAGATTTTTTATTCATTCTTTTGAAATAAGTACATAAAGATAAGGGCTTATATGGTACTTCCTTTCCATCTTTATCATACAAAATTCTATTATTGAATATAGATGTCCCTCCCTCACCACACTTCTTTATCTTTTGTGCAGTTGAAGATGCTGAACTGGGCTGAGGTGGAACCCGTACTCTAGACTCAACTGTGATCACCTCGGTCTAACTCGATCTGATAGCATGTTTTAAATTTTTCATCATATACTTCTTTGTAGAATGGGATAAAACTATATCCCATTCATTTTGAACTGAAGAAGTAGAAGAAGAACTACCTGTTATAACCTTAATGGATCCTTTTCCAGGGTCCACCAAGTACACTTTTGGAATAGTCACCAATCCATTTTTGAAATTCCTCTTGAGCCAATCTTTGAAAGAAAAATAATCCTCAATAGTATGCCCCAACATCTGATGATATGGGTAGTAATTAGGATCATTTACCTTTCCCACTTCTTCTGGCTTTCTTGGATCAGGGAGTTTAAATTCGGCTTTTTTTTATCAAATTATTAAAAATTTTCTTCACCGCCTCTTTCTTGAAGGAATAAGTCTGGTTCATCCTTTCTGAGAAAGAGGTAGTCAAAAAATTCCTAAGAAATGATGACTTCTGCTACTGCGGTGGTTCATAAGATAAAGCTCGCTCTGGCTGTACTTGTATAGGAGCTTTCCCCTTGTCCACTGTAGAGACATTACCTGCCCTTTTTTCTAAAGGCCTCCTAGGCTTGGATGACTCATTGGTCTTTTAAGAATGACATCCTTGGGGGCTTCCTCTTGTAAACTAGAGGCTTTATTTAACAATTTTTCAAAGGTTTTAATGGTAAAACCTTTGAGCAGGAAGGCCATAGGGCCATGTATATTTCTAAGAAGGATTTCTACAGCATGCTACTCTTGTAGTTGAGGCTCTCATTTTAGGCTGAGAATTCTCCATCTTAAGATATAATCAACTAGAGATTCTCCAGGTTTCTGTTGTGTTACCACTAGGTCTCCTACAGTAACATGATGTTGGACACCTGTGAATCTCTTTACAAACATTTCTTCTAATTCGGTGAAAGTGTGCACCGAATTATTTGGTAAATCTGCATACCTGTCGAAAGCAAATCCGCTCAGGCTGCTAAAAAACTGTCTGAATAAGAGGGCATCGCTCCCTCCAACATTACAACAACTTGCCCGGAAGTGAGCTAAATGCTGCTTGGGATTTTCAGTTCAATCAAAAACTTTAAAGGATGGGGATACAAACCCCTTTGGATATGGAGTGGAATCAAATTCCTTGGGGTATGGCCTACCTCTTGGAATTAGGGTTGTACCCCGATTTTGTGCAAAGGCTTCCTTCACTTATTGTTGAACCAATGTCGTTAGTTCAGTGTTGGAAGGTACCATAATTGTAGATTTCAGTTCTTGTCAGCACTCTTCCAAACCAGACCTTAGATCATTGGTGAGACATAAGGAATCTAGAGGGACAGTCTGATAAGGTGGAGACGGTGATGGAATCTTACTTCGAAGTGATTGCATAGTAGCAATCATCTCCTCCATTTTCTTATTCATAGAATTGATTTCATCCTTCTTTTGAAGTTGAAGGATGAATTATTGGTTTGAAACTAAAGCAGGGTCTTCTTGTGTTTCTTCCTGCTCTTTTTTAGATGATCTCATGTCAACCATATAGATGTGTGCTACTGGTAACACAAAATCATCATCCAACATGTCATCTTGTTCATGATCAAAATATTCAAAATTTATTTTCAACTTTTCATTCTCTTCATCTTCTTTAATGATGTTATCTATCTCTTCTTTGGACAAAGAGAGTGGAACACCATTACTGTCTAAGATGACATCAGTTGGTTCACAAACTTCCATTAATCTCAATTCAGATGATTTATTGATGTTCCTCTGGGATGTAGAGATACTGTCAATGAAGGATTTTAGGCTTACATGAGTATTGTCAGTAGTTTCCCTAACATAAGAAGGAGAATTCACTCCTTTATTAGGAAGATCAAATGCATGTAGCTCAGCCTGAGGTAATTGTGGTAAAGGTTCATCTGAACTAAACTGAATTAAAGGTTTTAAAGGTGAAGAGGGTAAAGGTGGTGAAGGGATTTTATGCTCAGAAGTTTGAGGGACTTTCCTAATATATACTCTTTTATTCTTTTCCTTAGGATAAGTCCTATCCCTATCTATCCTAGTAGATTGATTTTCATGCCATGTAAGTGAATGTACAGGACGAGAATATCATCCTGGTACCACAGGCATAGGATATGGGGGTCTTTTTTTATCAAATGTGATCGCCCCCCCTTCCTTTTGATGATGGAAGATGGCAGATCTCCCTGATAGTTGTCTAGCTAAATGTTGAGAAGCTTGATATTTCATGTTTCTCAATAGATCTTCTTTAGTGTAGGAAGAAGATCTAGGTAGCCTATACAAAGTCTGGAGAAATGAATGCGATTCTCTATGTTCCTGGTTAAAGTTTCTCCTTTTAGGAAGGATAAAAGGATGGGGTAAGGAATTAGCAATCTTCATTATATTCTCCTTCTAGGGCAGCAGGATGGAATCGCTTCCACCTAAGAGTGGAGAAGTATGAAAGAGGATATCCATCTCTTCACGCTAAATCCATATCTAACATCTCCTTAGCCTTTTTCTCCCTAAGAGCTATCCTCTTGAGTCTTCTCCCTCTATTTTTCTTTTGACTCTTAGTCATTTCAGGTATTTTTGAAGTGGAGCCTACTTCAAAAGTGCAAAAGGAAACTAGAGCAGGGAATGCCTCTGAAGTGGGTAATTTCAATTTCTTTTGTACAGGTCCTTGCTGGACCCTTTCAATAATCTATTTAGTAAGCATCCTATTTTCAGCAAAATTTGTAACATTAAAAAATTCTAAAATAGGTTGCTTATCTTTCAGGGTTGCTTCAACAATGAGAGCAAGAGTTACTCCATTAGCAGTAATATTGAGATTTTCAAATCCAGCTCCAAATTTGATAATGGAGCCATTTGATAAGCGACTACTATCAATAGAAAAGCTAATACCGAAAGTGGCTGCAAAGATCAATTGGCCAACCATTTTCCTATTTTCAGAAATAAAAATTAATTTTATTAAAAGTGTAAAATAAGCAAATTATGGTCAAAACAATGTTTTGAATTTTCAAGGAAGGTTGACCAATGATATGGCCAAGATTATTTCTCACTTTTCATTTTATTTTGAGATTTGGTTATAGGACCCAATCGTTTAACTATGATAAATGAAGAGTTCTAGAACCTCAAGATGTTGGATAGGCTCAACCAAGAATGAAATGGAGAGGTATCCAATGGAAAGAAAGGCAGTCCTAACCGGTGAGTGGCACTAGTACACTGCCGATATATAGAAATAACCATCTATTTCTAAAGATGGAGAGAGGAACCACTCCCCAGCAAAGTCGCCAGAAAAATATGTTGGTTTTCTTTTTCTCTCTGAATGGAGAAAAGAAATGACACTTCATAGAGTTTAAGAATATTTTATTTAGATGATCAAATATGATATTAAGGAATACACATATTATCTCAAAAGATAAACATGCTCTCCTGTAATGGATTCAATCATTTCAATAAAAGACTCCTAAGGCTAATGGGTTTTTCGTGTACCAAAGTATTTTCCCCTGAACTACATAGAAAAGTAGAAGAGGGTCAATTTTATCCTGGGATCCTGGTTCCCTATAAAGGCAAGCCTCTATAGTTAATTACATCTTAGATTACTAAGGTAGCTTTCAAAGGATTGATATTTGGTTATTCAATTGGGAGAGGTCCAAATTGGAGAGAGTTATTTTTAAGATTCAAATAGTAGAAATGTCTATTAATCTGGGATGCCTAGTAGACATTTTATCTATCTTATGATTGGATTTCAAATTTGGGATTTAATTTTAGATTTTAAGTTATCATTTTCTTAGAAATCTAGGACTTAGATTCTAGAGACAAGACCGCAAATGCCTCGGGTTGAAGACTTATTCCTAAAAGGATGCTTGTAACCTAGTCTACAGTGCTGACACGTCAGATGCTCGACCTAGTTCTATTCTTGGGAATCATTGGTCGTTCTCTTCACTTGATGGAACTAACCTATCCCTGACTCTTCTGGGCTTACAACCGCTGAGAAGGTCGCCTAACACCACCTAACTGCATTTTAAAATCATGAGGCTAAGTCATATGAATGCAAGATGGCTAGGCTGTTGCAATTTTAGTAAAGAAATCTATGAACCTAGACTACTACCTAATCCCTAAGATCATGTAGGGTATGAAGATGCATATAACTAATGCACATTTTTCAAATTTTAATAATTTTTGACTCACGATTCATTTAGGCCATAAGGATACAATTTATGCCTAATGTATGCAATTAGAAAAAGATCATGGGCCAAATCAAAATAGAAGAAGGTGTACTTCCATCATAGGCTCTCAAAGGTCAAGCCTAGGTAAAGATGGAATTCCTTCATTAAATAAGAGTGAAACAATATGTTTATGCATGACATCCAGCTAAGGGGTTGCTACATATTTTATTTTGTTTTAATACCTAGGCTTTTATGTGAATATTATGAGTTGTATTTATTTTTATGTTTCAATTGATTTAGTTGGGTAGAAAATTTAGTTTATCCAATGAACCTACGTCCAGGCATACATCACAGTATAAACATAGCATAGAAAGAAACCAAAGAAAAGCATGATATTTTTATTGTGCACCCAAAATAAATCAAGCCAAATCAAATTATATAAGAAAAAGGCCAATGCAGCCGGGTATTGCTATACACCCTAAGAGAGAAATTGACTGAAGTTCTACCCTTATACAACCCGGCCTAGAACTACAAGTTTAGATCTATGGGTCTTCTTTCCAGGAAAGTCTCCTTCTTTAGGGACATCCATTGGGCTCCACAGGGGACCACTACACCATCTCCTGGTTGGGTCAGCTCCTGCTAATCCTAGACTCCATAGATCCTAACCTAATTCTAAGCTCAAATTTACATTTAAAATTTAAAGAAAATCCTAAGCCCTGCAAAACAGATGTTAGGAAATACACACAGCACACCAAGCAATTTATATTTTACAAACATATGGGCTTAGCATTAGTTGCTTGCCAAGCCCACTTGTCCTATAGACTATATTAAGGGATTTTTAGCACCTGCAAGCAAATGACAATTTTATGATTTATTTATTACAGCAATCCCTTTAACACAGTCCCCTACAAAAAATAATGTTAAACCTAGAAAGAATGCCCTAACATCCAGTCTAACGAACAAACAAGCTTAGGCATCCAGTCTAAAGCAATACACCACACAGACATGTGAAGCACATCATAACATATCACAGGAGATTAAAAGAAAATCACAGAACCATCTAACCTAGATCTAGGATCCGTGACATAAGTAATCTAGTGTGTGTAGAAGTGGGGTTTGTGTGGTAAGTCTTTGCTAGGCCTTTAAGTTTAAGTTTGAAGTTTGAAGTTTGAATTGGTTTAATTTTTACCATTGGTTGGTTTCAATTCAAATGACTTTATGATTTAATTCTCATTTTATGTTCATTTTATTTAATTAAAGTTGTATAGGTTTTCAAGAATGAAGAATGGAATGATTCCATTTTTGGATGGAGCTCTTTCCATTCGACATCCTAATTCCTAATGAAGTTTCCAAAAGGCTAATTAAAATCCTTAAGTATTTTAATTAATCCTTTTGATTTCAATTATGTTTGAATTTGATTTATGTTATTCCATTTGTTTGAATTAATTTAATTTGTTTGATTTATTTCATTTTAAATTAATTTATATGGATTTCATTTGATTTGACTCATGTTACTTTAAAGAGTTTAATTTTTGTTTGATTTCATTCAATTTAACTTAAGATATTAAATTATGAATTTGTAAGCTTAAGTTTTAAGTCCATTAATATGAATTAATGTCTCAGGTTTGTTCATAGATTATTCTTAACCAAAAGTATTTAGGTTAATTACTTGATTTGATTTGATTAATCAAGGTTTTAAGTTCATTATTTAAATTCATTAAGGATGAATGGTTTTGTTAAATTTAACTTGTTGGTTTAATTATGTTTGAATTTCATTACATTGATTTTCATACTTTTGATATTTGATTAAATTCTCTAACTTTGAAAGTTTTAATGAATTACCCTAAGTTTTTCTGATGTTTATTTCAGATTGGTTCAATTTATTTATTGATTTAATGAATTAATGATTATTCTTAATTATTATTTAGTTTATATTGACCTAGAGATTTGGAAATTCAAGAATTACAAATTTATAGACCAATTAGGTTTCAGATAATTATGAAAAGTGGGGTTTCATGCCAATTTTATGTTCCTAAAGTTTCAGTTTAATTAGAGATGTAATTAAGGTGTAATTAAAGTTTTTATTATTTCATTAAAACCTAAATTAATATTAATTTATTAAGATTAATTAAGAGATTTTATTTTTTACATATTCTACACTAAAATACCTTTCCAATAAGGGTTTATTCATAATTTTCGGTTAACTAATTAATTTATTATGATTTAATTAAGTTCAAGTAATTTAATTGAATTATTTTATTCTTTTAATTATCAAATTAAGTTAATTAGTTTAATTAAGTTAAATTATTATTCTGATGTTCATTATTTTGATTTAAGATTATTAAATTAAAATTTTATAATTATTTTATTAAAGGGTAATTAATTTATTTAATTTAAGGATTAACTCACATAAAATTTTAATTTCATTTTATTTCAGAGAATTAAATCCCCAAAAAAATTTAGCTAAGGTATGTTTTAAGCTTAATTTCATTTCCCCAAAGGTTCAAATTAATTGGATTATTAATTTAAGAGTAATTAAGGTTTAATGTTTTTCACTAAACCTAAATTAAGGAAAAATCACCCAAGGAAAATTGGGGATTTTAATTTCAATAGATTCCTCTCATCAAGTCAAATTCATAGAGCTTTTATTTATATTTTTCTGATTTTTTTTATTTGTTATGATTTTTTGAAATTTTCTGAATATTTTTTAAATTAATTTAATCATTGCTTAACTATTTTTAACGATTTTTAAGTTACGGGTCCCACGCATTTTAACTGAAATGAGCGGGATTAGATCTGGGATCGGATGGTCCTGATCGATCCCGCAGCTGCGCGTGCCGCTGTCACACGTGGGACACCCGCTGTTGACCGCTGATCCCGCGGTTTGATCCGGGACCGTTCGATCGCAGATCGGACGGTCCAGATCACTCCCGCGATCCTAAAGGGCTTTAATCAGAATTAATAGCTAGATCTGGACCGTATGTTTCTTTTTAATAGAAACGGACGGTCCAGATTTTGTCTCCCTCGTAGCCTGTGGGAGCCGTGGACCGTCCAACTTGTTTTATTAATATCTTTTGATATACTTAACCAAATTGGATGATTTAAAGTGCTACATGATCATTGAAAGATCCTATTTCCATCCATAAGGCTTGATCTCACCAAAGAACATGCCTTGTAGGGATACGACCATGGCCGAAAGCTTTGAAGAAAAAAGGGGGGGGGGTCAATAATGGCGTACCTTGATTTAGGGGATCTCAAAGGCTGAAATCAATTGAAGTAGCTTCTATTCTTCAAGAGAAAGCTTTGCTCCAAAGGTATTGGGAGAATTCCTTGTGGTTTGATCACTAGCCCAAGCTTTGGATTCAAAATTTGGTTTTGATGGTTCCACTGATTGAGAACTCTTGGAGGAAAGGGGAGGTTTCGTTTTGCTTCGATTTTGGTGTGGGATGGTGTATGAGAGCTTTGCTTTCCTTAAGAGAGAGTGTGTGTGTTATTTCCTTCATGGAATGCTCTTTCTTTTTAATTTTTTCTTTTTTTTTCTTATCTTCTCTCTATGATTGGCCTTTTTTTATGCTTGATTACTTGATTTAGTTGAAACCAGCCACCTCTGAAGAGATGGGTTTTTTTTGTCTTGGGGTAGGTGGTGTGGGATGAGGACAAAGGGAATTTTTCCTCTCTTTATCCTTTTTTTTGTTATTTGATTTATTAATTAAAGAGATTAATTAGCTTATTAATGGTGTTTAAGATGATTAATCTCTTATGCACATTCATTGGTTAAGATGGTTTTGAATTTTCATGCTTTTATGTTTTGTTTAACTCACTTAACCCAAATTGGGTTAAGTTGAGTCAAGCTTGTTTTCTTATGGGTTAAATGACCCATTTGACCTAAACACACCCAATAGGGAGTTAGGTTATGCCCTATTATCATTCCCATATGATTCAGTTTGATGTTATTTTGATTTTTCTTCAATTTGAGTTCAATGTGACTTATTTAAGTTATTTTGTTTTAAGGAATTTAATTTACTTAATCTAAGCCTTAAAGAACTCAAATTTATTTGTTATTATGATTAAAACTATTTATTTAATTTTTAGAAATATTTGTTGGTGATTTTATTTAGTCAAATTTTAGTGGGTTGACTTTTTGACCAAGTGGGCCCACTTAAGTCAATTCTAGGTTAACTAGGTTTGACTTTAGGTTTGACTTTTAATCATTTTTGATTGATGATTATTGATTATTAAGTTGATTAGTTGATTTTGAATTTGGATGCTTGAGTTGATCCTAGCTAAGATGAATAGGTTAAATCCAACCCAAGGTGAATTATCTAGGTCACTAGGCATAGTGTCCTAAGCATGCTAAATTAACCTCATCCAAAAATGAGGTCAACATTAGGATCTCACTCTATGTAGGTCTTAAAACCCATATTGGGTCCCCCAATGGGTAAGATAAATTAATCAAAGAAAGGAGATGACTAGAATTTAGAACCTCTTTATCATCTTCTTGGTGTGGCAAGGTTCATTCTATAAATAATAAAATAAATCCAATGTAAAATATTACTTTTCAAAATTAATTTCAATTCATATGATAAAAGTTTGCAATAATTTCTGTAACTCCTTTCTAAATAAAAAGATAATCCTTCATTTAATAGTATTTTCAATTTATTTTAAAAAACATTTTCTATTAACATTTTCAATTAACTCCATTCAACTTACCTAAAATTGTTGAGTGGAGTCTTATTTTCAAAAAAAAATCACGCACATAATGAAAGCTCTATTTAGCATACCATACACTTGCTAAGTTAAGGTTTCCCCTTTTTCAAAAGTAATATTGCACACAAACATTTAAAAAGATATGTGAACTTCATTTGATATACTCAAATTTGTCAAATGAAGATTCTATTTTTAAAACTCAAAATTGAACAATCAACATATAATTGAATTCTATTTAAAATACTCAAATTTGTTAAGTGGAATCCCCCTTTTTCAAAAATCATTTATGCTCCATTTGACATACTTAAATTTGTCAAATAAGAGCTTCATTTTCAAACATAAACAAAACACATTGAACTCTATTTAACATACCTACATTTGTTGAATAAGAGTTCTCTTTTTGAAAATCAAATCAAGTAAAAATAAAACCAAACATCTTTGAACCCTACTTAGCATACCTAAATTTGTTAAGTGAGGGTCCCACCTTCAAATCCACCAAAAAAAAAAATCAAACAACATTTGGACCTTACTTAACATACCTAAATTTGTTAAGTAATGATCCCATTAAAAGTAAATAAAAAATACATCAACAAATTTTTATGAACAAAATGTTTTCACAAAAGTTTTTAAACACATCTCTGAGTCTCACTTAGCATATCTAAATTTGCTAAGTAAAGATTACTAGATTAAAATTCAAATAAGGGATAAAGCAAATACATCTCCAAAAGTCTCTCCAAAATAAATGAACCCCATTCAACATACTTAAATATGTTGAGTGTGGGTTCAAAATCCAAAATCATATTATTTTATAGCAAAGTCTCTCTTCAAGTCTCTCAAATTCAATGAACCTCACTTAGCCTACTAAAATTTGTTAAGCATGGGTTCAAAATTCAAAACCAATATCAGAAGTTAACATTTGAAGACAAATATTAAAGCAAGGGTCTAACTTAGTTATGTTTCAACAAATGCAGAGATATCAGCACGGTCAGTCCCTTCCTAGTTCTTAGTCAGTTCAATCAGCATGTCTTCTAGCATGTTTATCTTCTCGTTCCCATCTAGTGTGGATCTAGCATTGGATCAGACCATACTCACCACAACCACCACCCACCTGATTCAATTTGGCAATGGCTTTGAGGCCATTCGTGTTAGTTGTGAGGGGCCTGCATTCACAACTGCTAGCAAAGAGGAAGTGGCAAGACAGAAACCACTCCTTCATTTTTACCTGTAGCCTGAGTCCAAGTTTCCCTCTTTGAAGAGGAAGGCTGTTGAGATCCTTGCAGTAGCATCAGTTCCAGTTCCTTCTTTACCAGCTCTAGTAGTGTCAGTGCTAGTGGTTCTTAGGCTAGTTCAGTTAGTTGCTCCTGCCACAGTTCTAGCGAGGGCTAGTACGTCCTCTTTGGCCCCCTTCACTGAAGGGGAAGGCCATCTTGGCTTTCGAGATAGTCTCTCCTAACTTTGAGGTAGGTTCCATCTCTTGCTCTACCCTATTCACTCGCATACAGTGCCACAACAAGAACATAAAGATTAATCAGAATTATGAGCAAGCAGTCAGGGAGATCGATGCTGCCTCCCATGTCACTGAGGAGGATTCTCCTTATGAGACCTCTCTTTTTTTGAGTGGTAGCAGATTCCACCCCCTCTCAGCTTCGGACAAAGAGGAGGACTATAGGAGGATAGCTGTATTGCCTCCACCACCAATATAGTTTGGGATACCAGCTAGGGAGAGGAGGAAGCCCTACACTAGTCTACATTCAGTTCTTTACCAAGTAGGCAGAGCCCACAAAATCTTAGAGTTTGGCTTATTACATGACTTGAGGAGTCTTATCCCTGGGAGTGCCAAGGGTCAGATTCATAAAGAGAAAGCCGCTGAGGCTAGGGTTGCTACCCATGTGGGCACGCGAGAGAGAAGGAGGTACGCTACATAGTTTATGGCCTTTGCATTGATGGATTTCCTTGATCGGAGATCTATTAGAGTCGATCATACAAGAATTACAGTTTTGATAGGCACCACCAGTAGGAAGAGATCCTCGGTAAAGAGAGTCGGTGCCTCCACCATCACACCTCTCCACTCATCGGCCATAACCATTAGTTCAGCTGCCAACATCCACTATTTATGCCAACTTCATAAGCCCCCATCTTAGGAAAGAACATCTCCTTTGGTCCGTCTATGGCCTAAGGATCCCACTCCATCTACTCCACCCATTGAGGTGAGGTTGAGCTCTCCCATTCTGACCTTCCACCTCAACTAGTGGTGAAGAAGGAGTGACCCAAAAGCATTGTGGTCGCTCCACCATCATAGCCAATAGAAGAGGAGAAAAGAGGGGATACTGACACAGTCCCCATGATAGTTGATCTAGTTAGGTAGTGCACCCTACTAGTATAGTCAATTCAGTGCATACAGTTTGTAGAGCATAATCCAGTGGTCAGTCATTAGTCAGTCTACATTCCTAGAGCTAGACAGAGTAGATGACCATTCTCTAGATGATATCATTGAAGACCACCAATCTATAGTTCGACAAATTGTTGGGAGTGATCACTGATAAAGAGGGGTGTGCTTTGACCCCAATAAAGATGACATGTTGGTTGACTTAGCTGAAGTCCACATGGTCGACACCCAAAGATCCCTGCATAAGGAACATCATAGCTAGGAAGCGGTTGTAGTTGAGGAAGCAGACACCACTCATTCAACTCAACACCTCCTTTAGTAGCTCAATCAAAAGAATGATCATATTGGTAGAATGGAAAAGAAGATAGAGGAATTGATGGCAGTAATGTTAGCATTGCAGGACCAAGCCCTAGTCTCTCAGCCTAGTCCCATGGTGGCCAATCAACTAGGGTTGGCACATATGTTTGATCATCCTAAATGCATTCCATTAAAAGATGATGTTGGTAGCTTGAATAAGAAGGTCACTGATAGGACCTCCATGCATGAGAAGGACATTAAGCAGATGGTATAGCAGCAGGTGAAGGAGGCATTGGCACAAGTCTGGGGGAGCTCATCCATTCCAAAGGGTAGACCCTACCTGGAAAAATTTGATGTAATTCAATTCCCTAAGGGTTTTGTGCCACCATCCTTCAAGATCTTTGATGGAAGTAGGAACCAAAGGCAACATATAGCACACTTTAAGGCCGATTGTTGCAACCCAGGTGGCAATGATGCACTTCTATTTTGTATTTTTATCAGTAGCCTCACAGGTGTTTCCTTTGATCGATATGCCAAACTGCCCAACGATTTGGTGAAGACCTTTGTGGAGTTATAGCATCTCTTCATCAAGAAATTCATACGAGCTCAGCAAAAGGTGACTATAGATGTCTTCATTGTAGAAATAAAAACTAAATGAGTTACTTGTTGATTATATTCTTAGATGGTGCATCTTGAGTATGAAATGTGAACCATAATTATCTGAATAACATGCCATTGAGATTCTAATTAAGAATATCTATGGCCTGGCTGCTTTCATGCTTAAGGGTTTTACTATCAAGACATTTGAGAAATTAATCAGCAAGATAACTAATCTACAAGAAAAAGCCAAGCAGTCACCCTTCCCTGACCAATCATTCTAGCCCAAGCTATAGAAAATATTTGAGAAGAAGCTTGGGATAGTTGATTCAGTAGATAGGGAAAGAAACCAGCTAGAGCGTAGTTTGAGAGGCCCAAATTTCAGCAACCTCCATTATCCCATCCTCTTTCACCACCTTGACCACTATATCAACCACCACCGCTGCCACAATGGACACCACCGCCACCCCAACAGCATATTCAGTAGTGGCATCAATATCCACTGCTAGGTAGCTAGTTCCCACCAACTCTTATCAATAGATTAAACAAATCAAATTCTTTCAAGAGGGAGGTAATCCGGAAGATCTTCAAGAATCTTCTGAAGAAGCTTGATTTTGTGCTACCCGAGCCTAAGAGGCTGGAGGAAGTGGGCAAGAGCAATGATCTTAGCTATTGCCCCTACCATTGCATGTTAGGCTACGTCTTAGAGGATTGCATCACTTTCAAGGATTGAATTGAGCATAGTTACAAGTTAGGAGCTATCATTATTATTAAGGAATACATATTACAACAACCATCCAGTTCTGTTAGAGTAATCCTTGGGGATACCTGTGATCCTCTCAAGATAAAAGAAGGTTGGGATATTTTCTTATCATGAACCTCTAAGATAAAAGAAGGTTGGGAAACTTTCTTTACAGGTGCCTGAAGTAGCTCAAACCTTCAGCACCAAGGAAGGTTTGCTAGTTGCAAAGGATAATTCAGGGAGGGTGAAAGCCCAACAACAACTACTTACATCACTTGCCCAAAATAGATAAGTAGCGCAACCACGATTTGATTCTAGCATTTCTTCCATTGTTACAGCTACTATTACCTCCACTAGCTCCTCCACCTCTAGCAGGAGCATTGTGTCTACTGATGAGGGCACCAAACCCTTCATTCCACTTACTTTACTTGATTTCTATCATGTACTACCTCCAAAATTAAAGAAATCAATGAAGAAATCTAATTCCACTTACATCTTCTCTACTTTTGATGCTTCTATTGACTTTATTCCCATAGAAAGCTTTTCAAGTCAAAGCACTAATAACTTAAATAATTCTTATCAAATCTCATCCGATTCATAAGTGGATTTTCCTCTTTTGAATCACTCGAGTTCACCTCTTGAGATTGACTTGGAGTCATCTGACTCTGAGGATCCTTTAGGAGAAGCTATAGGTAGACCCGATGAGCAGGTAGAACTTTTCATAAACTCATCATTCCAAGAAGTCATTGAAGTCAACCTCCCTAGTGGCAAAGTTCTACCTTCTAGGGTAGTACCTCTAGATAAGGGTAAATAAGTTATTGGTTCCAGTAAATAGATAGCCTCCACGTGATGATTCACTTATAGATATGCATGTGGAAGTCTAGGCTAGAGTTAATTACAACATCTTAGCTCATCTTAGAAAGTTGCCAAAGTTAAGTATAAGATGCCCTCATCTTTTCCAAAGAGATGAGGGAATCTATAATCAAAGCCTTACTTGATCCAGAGATATGCTTAGCTCAATTGACCGCTATTGGAGAGGAAGCACAATACTCAAAAGACATCTTAGAGTTACATTAAGTGATGAAGACCTACTTCTAGGGATGATCGAGCACAACCGCCCCTACATTACAAAGGATGTTGGCATTCAGTGTCGAGTTCTAGTTGATCCAGGTGCATTAGTCAACATTATGAGCCTAAGAACCCTTACTTGAAGATAGACATTTCTAAACTCCACACAGAGAGGATTATGTTGAAAGCAATCAATGAATAAAGCGAGAGGTTTTAGGCTCTATAGTGTTGCCACTATAGATACATGATTGGAAGACTGAAGCTAAGTTTCATATAATAGACTTAGATACATCTTTCAATGCTTTTCTTGGGAGATAATGGATTCAAAAGAACCTCATGGTTCCATCCTCTCTACATCCGTGCATCAAGTTCTTGAGAGGTGGGATCGAATATTATGTCAAATGAGATCTCAAACCATTTTCAGTTCATGAGGTCAGGATATATGACGATGCAACCTACCTCTCAAAATCAAAAAGTCTAAATATGAAAGGAAAAGAAAAGGAAAAATAGAAAGAAAAAGAAAAAGAAAAAGAAAAAGAAATTGAAAAGAAAAGGGAGCGAGTAATAGACTCAGGGGATGGAGTAGAGCCTAACATTAAATTTCATCCACAATTCATTTCTCCATTCAAACATATGGGTAGCATTACCTGACCTCCACCAAGCAGAGGAAGAGGCAAGTTTAGAAGGTGTGCCTAAAGTGAAAGGCCTCCTTATTGGCCACCCAATAGAAGATATAACCCACCTACCAGGAGTACTCCTGCTATTCATAAAGACTTAAAATCTAATTTAGAGGATGTGTCATATATGGTTAGCACACTAGCAAGCTCTTCCTAGTAGCATTCCTTTGGAAGTGACACTTGAACCGGATAGTGATGAAGAACTGATTTCCAAGCAAAGTATAAGTGTATCCAAGTCCTCATTATGTGAAACCGTTAGGCACTAGTTGGGAACTTTAGCTTTAACCCCACTTTCCTCATAAAAAGTTGAGTGTTTGGTCGTTAAGGAGGCCCCTATATCATCCACAGCTACAAAGATTCAGAGGTTCTATCTTGGAGCATCATCCTCAGGTCAAGAAGTCGATGTAAAACTTGAGGATAATTTTGTGGTGCTTATTTTTGAGATGTGGGACACCATGCAGATCTTACGGGGTACTTATTGAAGTAATTGGGTATGGCAATAAGGAATGATGCACTATCTTGAAAGATAGAAATCACACCCTATAATGGACCTAGTTACCTAATAAGGACTCCTAAGGCATGATGGGTCTTCAAATGTATCAGATATTTTTTACCTACATTACATGGAAAAGTAAAGTAAGATTTATTTTAAGCTGGGTTCGTTAAGTTCCCTATGAAGGTAAGCCTCCATTGTTAATTATATCCTAAGAGATAAAATCTCTTAAGAATACTCTCGATTAAAATAAAAATTAAAGTCTCCAAAGATTTTAATGCTAGATTATCAAAGAATTAGTTATATTAGAAAATCTAATGGGATTGTTCAATGAGAAGACTTATAATTGAAGCCAAAGGGAATGAGTAGAAATTCTCATGATACCAGGAAGCCTAGTGAACATTCTAGTCTATCCTATGGTTTGGCTTTATACGCTTGAAACTGAAGAGGTTGATTTTATTAAAGTTGATATT
This sequence comes from Cymbidium sinense, assembly GCA_021442155.1. Lineage (NCBI taxonomy): Eukaryota > Viridiplantae > Streptophyta > Magnoliopsida > Asparagales > Orchidaceae > Cymbidium > Cymbidium sinense. The sequence goes on from CM038224.1 coordinate 25,194,756, forward strand.
TTTGTTAGAAAGCTAGAACTTATAATCCAATAACACAAGGTTATGAAAATATCTAAAAGGTGAGGGTTTATGCTAGTAGCCTAAAGGAAATAGCAACCTCAGATTGTAAATCTAGGGAGCTCTAGCAAGAGCTAAAGCATGACCTAAATCTAAGTGAAGATGGGTATATGGTTTATCTCTACAAGAGAATATAAACCACCCGACTGCTAGGCTTACAACCGCCTGGAGTGGATGCCAGCTAACTCCTCCTAATCTTTAAAACCATGTAAGTAAGTCATATGATTTTTCAAGATAGTTAGGTTGTTATTATTTAGAAAGATACTAAAGCCCTTAAACCCATTCCCTAAAGAGAATAAAGCATGAGTGATATGAGTAATGACTTAATCTACAAATGCAAATCTTTTCAAATTTTATTTGATTTTTGATGCATCATTTTGATGAAGGCTTTGGGATTTTTGTATGCCTAAATTCATGTTGAAATGAGTTATGGGCCAAATCAAGAGAGAAAATGGTGAAGCTCCGTCAGTAGGAGTTGCTCTCATAGGTCAAGCATTTCTCATATGTGCAAGGATGAAGGCCCTCATTTTACAAGAGTGACTCAAGATGATATGTATGGTGTTTAAACATACAAAATTCAGCTAAGGGGTTGCAAAATCATTTAATTATCTTAATTTAAGACCTAGGATTTATGTGAGTTATGAGTTATTTAGAAATTTAATTATAAGTTGTACTTGGGTAGAAGATTTATTTTTCTCTAAGAGCCTAATCATATCTAGGCCACGCATTAAATCATCATTTATAACAAAACTATAAAAAGACATGCCATTTTTATTTCACAATTTAAACATAACATTAATCAATTTTATAGATCTAACGTAAAAGAATAAAAGTCAAAAGGCATGTACCTTGGTAACTCAAAAAAATGAAAATGGGTAGCAGAGCTCTACCGTTACACAATCTAAAATATGAAATTAATAATTACAATTTACAAATGATAAATGCTATTTTTTTTTGGCAGGGGGAGGTGGGGGTTCTTAGTCTTCAAGGTCTCTATCATTCCTTCATGTCTTTTCTCCCTTTAATTTGGAAGGCTTCAAGGAATCACATGGCATCCTAGGACCATGCCCTCTGGCCAATACTCATCCTAAACCCCATAGCATTAATCTAATTCTTAATGCAAAATTACATTAACAATAAGAAAAGTGAATCTAACTACACCTACAAAATATGCGTTAGCTAAACATACATACCACCAAAGCAATTATATTTATAATTTGTACTTAGCACCCTGCACATGCGTAACCAAGCCCACCTATGCTAACTTGGATTATGTTTAGGGGCATAAGCAACCTACAAAGAGAGCATTTATACTTTTTTTTCAGTGACCCCTTAAGCATAATCCCCTTCAAAAAATATGATTAGGCTAATCATAGCCTACCATCCAGTCTACAAAACATACACCCTAACATCCAGTCTAAAATATTACATCACAAAATAAAATATACAATCAACCAAGCATCGCCCTAACATAAAGCTAGAAGTAGTGACTTAATTCTAATGTATGTGTTAAGACTTGTATGGTATGTCTTACTAAGAATTAGAGTTAATAATTTCTAAGTGTAGAAAGATTCAATTTAAAGGGTGATTTTATTTTAAGTGCTTTAATTGATTTGCAAGTTTTAATTTATATTTTCTTTTGTTACATGTGACATACACTTAGCAACTAAGTGATGTAAAGTGAAGAAAAGAGGTTGACCTCTTTCATTCCTACCTCAAACCACTTTCTAAAGTGTGATTTTTATTTTCAAATTTTGTTTGTGTGTGTATATGTGAGGAGACACCACACAGATCTGAAGGTGTACAGTGTACTTATTCAGGTGATCGAGTACAACATTAAGGAATAGTGTACTATCTCAAAAGATAGAAGTCATTACCCTACAAAGACCTAATCACCTAATAAGTACTTCTAAGGCATGAAGGGTCTTTGAATATACTAGAGATTTTTCCTACTGAGATGAGTAAAGTAGTGGTTTATTTTAAGTCGGTTAAGTTCCCTATGGAGGCAAGAGTCCATAGTTAATTGCAACTTAAGAAAAGTGAATCCCTTAAGAATACTCTCGATTAAAATAAGTAATTATTGTCTCCAAAGAATTCAAAGATATGACTATCAATAAATTGGTTGTATTTTAGAAGATCAAGTGGGACGGATCAAAATGAGAGAGTTATTATTGATGCCAAAAGAGATAAGTAGGGAATGCTCATGATACTAGGAGGCCTAGTGATCACTCCAATCTATCCTATGATTGGGCTTTATATATTTGAAGTTGAGGAGATTTATTTATTTGAGTTAAAATTTTATTTGATATCGAGGACTTATAATTTGACAATACAAGATTGTGGAAATGCCTAAGAGGTGGGGATTTATGCTTGTAGCCCCAAAGGAAAATAACAACCTCAGATCCTAAATTTAGGGAGCTTTGGCAAGGGACAAAGCATGACCTAAATCGAAGGCAAAAGTTGGCACATGATTTACCTCCATAAGGGAGAGTAGACCACCCGACTGCTAGACTTATTATCGCAGTGTACCAACTAACCTCCTACTCTTTAAAGCCATGTAGGCAAGTCATATTCTTTTATCAAGATGGCTACATTATTATTATTTAGAAAAGAAACTAAGTCCTTAAACCCACTCCCTAAGAGACTAGAGCATGAGTGGTATGATTAATGACTTAAATCTAATGCAATTTTTTTGTCAAATTTCATTTAATTTAGGAACTCTTTATTTTGACATAGACTTTGGAATTTTGTATGCCTAAATGGATGAGACATTGATTATGGGCCAAATCAAAAGAGAAAGAGGTGTTCTTCCATCATAGGCTCTTAAAGGTTAAGCCCATTCTATCTGGAAAATATGGAAGCCCTCTCTTAACACGAGCAAAACAAGATGATATGTGTGATATTTTAGCATACAACATCCAGCTAAGGGGTTGCTAAATATTTTAATATCTTGATTTAATACCTAGGCTTTTATGTGAGATTTTGAGTTATTAAAAGAAAAGTTTAGTTATAAGTTATTAATGGAATAGAAAATTTATTTTTATCCTAAGAGCCTAATCGCATCCAATCCATACAACAATCACCAATCATAAATGAACTATGGAAATGCATGCTTTTTCTAATGCACAAGCTTAACAAAATATCAAACAATTTAATAAAGCTATTGCAAAAGAATAAAAGATTGATGCAGTCGGGTACCACCGCACAACTTAAAAAGAAACATGGGTAGCCAAGTTCTACCCTTATATAACTCAGATTACAAGAAAAAAAATATAATTACAAATGATGAATGTTATGGGGGTCTTCATTCTTTGTTCTTAGTTCTTCATCTCCCATTTCTTCATTTGATTTGCTATAGTTCTTTCTTCCTTTTAGCTTGATTTGGATGTGCTTGTACCAAAGGCATCGCATGGTACATTAAGACTTAGTCTTATAACCAATGCTCATCCTAATCCTCCATAACACTCATCCTAATCCTAATGAAAAATTACATTAAATGAAGAAAAGTAAATCTAGCTAGCCATGCAGATCAAATGTTAGCTGAACACACCATACATCCCAAACAGTTATATGATTAATTTAGACTTAGGACCCCACACATAGGTAACCAATCCCACTTGTCCTAACTTGGGTTTTGCTTAGGGGCAAAGCAACCTGCATAGCAAAAGCATTTATATTTTTATTATAATGGCCCCTTAAGCACAACCCCTATAGGAAAAATAATTAGGCTAATATCCTGCTAACATCCAGACTACGCACATACACCCTAACATCCAGTCTAAAATAATACATCATAAAAAAAGCATACATCAAACCATGCACCACCTTAACATAAAACTAGAAATAGTGGCTTAGTCTGATGTGTGTGAATTAAAGCTTGTGTGGTATGTCCTAACTAGGCTTTAGAGATGTAATTTACTAAGTGTGGGGATTTAATTTATAAAGTAGTTGATTTCTCTTTAACTGATTTAATTATTTTGAAGATTTTATTTGGTGTTTTTTATTATTTCATATGACCTACACTTAGCAACAAAGTGTTATAAAGAGAAGAAAGAGAGGGAACCTCTCGTTCATCCTTACCTTAAGTCGCTTCTAAAGTAAGTTAATTAATCAAATTCCTTTAATGAATGAGTTATTAAATATTATAATCAATCCTAAATTTAGGTTCACTCTAAATAGCCTTATTCAATAAGAAAGATATCTTAAGATTAATTATGATGAATTACTATCACATACACATATTCATTCATTTATTTCCATCATGTCTATCATGCATACGAATGAACCCTAAGCACACCTATACAAGAAATTTAGATTTTTAGCATACTTGAATGATAAATGCAAAGAAGTGTGTTTGAAATTTAAATATTTCATTTGATTGAATTATGAATGCATGCCTTTTTAATAGAAAAGAGGGATTTGTCATCCATTAGCTAGATACAAATTCACATGTATAAAATTTTTAAGTAAGTACATCATCATTATTTTTTGCACAAGGGACGTAAGGTACAAGACCTACTTAGAGCTACTTAAAGCTTCGCAGCCCCAGGATGTCCAGACTAATATACCACTTTTCTTAGATACATGTAGATGTAAAAATAACTATAAGGATAGGAAAACCCATGCAAAAGTTGTGTTTGATTTATTTGATTTATGATTCTTATTCATTGGCCACATCATACATACATATATATATATAACAGTCTTAAGTGAGTACGACACCATTATTTTCTGCACCAGGGGTGTAAGGTATAAGATCTACTTAGGGCTACCTAAATCCTCGACCTGGTGTCCGGGACTAATGTACCACTTTTCTCACACATGAATGTACAAAAGAACCACAAGAATAAGAAGTCATGCAAGAAGTCATTTTGATTAGGTTATGTGATTTACATATGTGATATGAAATTCTTCCTAAGTCTTAACATGGAGATGCATAGGAATAGATTTAGAAAAATTTTGTGTTTTTTTGAATGAACTATATGTTTATAAATCCTATATAAATCCATGTAAGATAAGGAAAGAGAATTTCATATTGCATATCTTATATTATCAACACATGCAAACTTGTAGATATTTGTAATTAACATCACTTCATTTATAATAATTAATTTATAGGCTTTTGAAAATAACATTTGATTTAATAGTTATAATAGCCACACCTATTTAATTTAAATCAACACATGCAATTGGACATAAAAGAAACTATTTCATTTAGTTAATTTTAAAAGAAATGAATGCGTAATTATACATGGCAAGAAATATGTAACATAATTAGAAAGAAATAAAGGAATATAACCACATGATCTCATTCATTCCAATTAATTCCTAAGGACAATCATACTAAACAAAGCCACTTAAAATAAACTAATTTTCTTTAATGTTATTTCATCTTTATGTTTGATTTGAATTAAGGAAAGTGAAAGAAGTTTGTTGGTCCTAATCCCGTGCCCCCATGTGTGAGTTAATTTGATTTAATGAAAAAAGTAATTAGGTTGATTTTATGGTTTAATTAGGTTAGGCTATGAATTAAGTGGATTAATTAACCCTTACATACATCACTTTAAGCTAATTAACTAATTGATAATGAGCCAATATGATATGCAACCGCATGGAAAATAAATTTCTAATGCTTCTAAGAAATGAAAGGGACTTAATGCAATTGGCTAATGATTAATAGTTAAGTAAACTTAAATGATCTCACTTAACTACTCTTATGATTTTCTCACACATGTGAGCTAACCATAATTTCATTATCTCTCACTTTGGGTTATTGAACACCCAAAGAGCTACCCAAGATTAAATTAGGGAAATGGATTTAGTTGAATTAATTAAGTTCATCAATTATATAATAAAACCTTAATTAACCTTAACCAGTCAGAATGAGATGGGCTTAGTTAAAGAGATAAAGAAAAGAGAGCCTAAGTCTCAATCCCTAAACCCTTTCAATTGGTTAATTAAGGTTAAGGTATGATTTTGATTCTTGATTAATCTTATTAATTTATTAATTAAAGGGTGTTAATTAATTAATTATTTAAGAGGGATTAAAGAAGACTTAAAGAAAATATTGGAAGAGGATGTCCCAATCCATTTTCCTAGACTTCACCATCATTAACAGAAGTTAATAAGCTTAATTGATTGATTGATTTACTGTTCCTTTGCTTAATTATCACTAATTACATTAAGAAAGTGATTATAGCTTAATCCATTGATTCCCCTAATTAAGCAAACAATAAAATCACAAAAAATAAGGGAGGTAGAGGTCATCCCCTTAAACTTGCATAAAAAGTTTGAGATTAATTGGATCAATTAAGGAACAATCGTGCCAATTATAATTCCAATTAAACCTTAATTAAGCCAAATCCATTATTCCAAATCAATTAATAATTATTTTTATAGATTCTACTCTAAAATATCTTTAAAATGACCCTAAGCTTGTATTTTTTGGATTTTCTTAGAAATAGTTATGAATTCAGAAAGTTTCAGGATTAAAAACTAATTAATTTTCCCTAATTAGAGCCTTAATCCCATCGGGCCACATTGCGCGATGGGATTCACTATTTAAGTTGGCATACTGACTCGGATGGTGGTGAATGTGGTAACTCTGTGGACTATCTGATCTAAGATCGAATGGACATGATTAAACCCACAGTTTTGACAGATTAATCAGGGGCTCTAAGCATGATTAGATCAGGACCGTTCATCCCGATCACATGGGATGGATAGTCCATGATCTATCTCCTCCTAGGTGATGAAGGATGGCTACCATCCATCAATGATCGCTCAATCCAAGCTCACCCAAGCTCGAATGGAGATGAAAATGATCCCACACCTTCAAGGAAGCACAAAAATCAAATCCAACGATGGAAATCATATGACATTGAAATTTCTTTCACAAAATACCAAGTTATTTTCATTCAAAGATAAGTTTCAATGGCATACCTCATCAGAGCTTATGACTGGTTGTTTCAACGATTGAGGAAGCTTCGTTTGGTATAAACGAAGCTCAGTTGAGCTGCACGGGCATTGATTTGGTGTAGTTTTCTTGAAAGACCAATCCACTAGGCGTAGATGCTTGGGTTTGGTCGAAATCTACCCTTTGGCTATCAAGATGCTTGGGAAATTATTCTTGCTTGCTTGATTGGTTCTAAGGAAGGTGTGTGCAAAATTAATTGCACTTTGGTGGCAATTTGAGCAAATGGAAATCGGATTGAGGCTCCCCTACTTCAGTTTTGCGTAAAACTGAGAATGAGAATTTTGGGGAGCTTGGGAAACCTTAGAAATGGCTCTGGGATTCCTCTCCTTGGCTGCTAAGGTTGAATCGAGTGTGAGTGTGTGAGTTTGAATGAAAATGAGGGGGGTATACCCCCGCATTCCTTGGATCGGATGGCCATGGATAATTTGGAATTTTTGATCAATGGGTCACCATGGGGAGCTCGGTTTGGGCAGGGAATCATGTTAGTTGGCTTCCTTTGAGTGGATGATGGTGTGAGAGTGGCTTCCAAGGGAGTAGTGGGTGTCCTATGGGGAGGTGATTTTACCTCCCCATGGATCATGGCTAACCCAACCACCTTTGGGTTAGGTCATCCATGGTCCAAGGTGCCTATGTGGACCTATGGTTGGGTGCTAAGTGGCCATGGTGAGAAAATGACTCAATAAGCATGTGTCTTATCTCATGGGATGCCCTAACCCAAGGGCAAAATGATCATTTAGCTATGGGTTTGGTTTGGGCAGATTGGGATGGGTCAAAAGTGGGTTAGCCCAAATTTCAAGTGGTTTAGAGTTTGATTTGGTTTGATTTAGCTTGATTTGACCTATTTAGGTCAAATTAGGTTATGTTGGGTCAAGTTGACCAATTGGTTAAATTGAGTCAATCCAAGGGTTGGGTCAAGTTCAAATCACTAATTTAAGTGTATTGGTGTCATTGGTTTGATTTGATTTGCTTTAGATTTGGTTATCACTCATTTGGATTCATATAGGTCAAATGGGTCAAGTTGGCCAATTTGACCAATTTGACCAAATTAGGTTAGGTTAGGTGTTGAGTTAAGTTCAATTGGCCAATTAAAAATGATTATAAGCTTTGGTTTGATTTAATTGAGTTAAGTTCAATTGGTTAAATTGAGTCAATCAAAGATCGGATGGCCAGAGATCTCCCCACAATTTTAAAAAGAATATAAGAAATTCTAAACATGGGAATAATCTCAGCCGTCCATCCAAAATGTGTGGATGGATAGCTGAGATCTCTCAAATTCTTCCCCCCTTGATCAATATAGACCATCCATGATCTAGGGGAAGATCCGAGCTCGACTGAGCTCAGATTCAATCCAAACTTAACCCACACCATATAAAGCCAAAGAGTGGCACATCCAATGGTGGGATTTACTTGAATTGAAAATTTTCTTCACAAAGGACCAACATCTCCTATGCTAGGTAGTTGAAAAAGTTCATACCTCACCGGAGGTGATCATTGGTGCTCGATTCCCTTGGAGAAGCTTCATATGGTTGAGATGAAGCTGTGTTGGAATAATGAGCTCTTGAGGTTATGTGAATTGCATTATGGACCAACTCCCCTTGCTCCCCTTTGTGGTTTTGATTCACCCAACTCTTTGCTGGGAACTCCAATGGAAGCTTGGGTGCACTCTACTTAGCTCCCTGATGAAGTATGCAAAGGTAATTGAAGTGAAATTGAGTGAAGATCAAGTTTGAATATGAAAGGAGCTCCCCTATTTTCTAAGGAAGAAAATCAAGAAAACTTGATTTCAATTCCATTCTAGGAATCTTAGGAATGCTCTCTGATGGCTCCTAACACTCTCTACGGCTTAGTTGAATTGAGGAATCTTGGATTTGAATTCAATCAGGGGGAGTATATCTCCCCCCTTGAAGGATTGAACAGTCTCAAGCCATTTTGCCATTTTGCCATTTTGATCTAATTGATCACAATGGGATGGTTGTTTGATCAGTTAGATGCTTACACATGGTTAGTTTGAGGCCTTGAGTGGAATGCCAACCTCCCATGTGCTTGAATTTGAGTGTAAGAGGGATTTTAAATAAGCCATTTTGACCCATGGGGTCGAGTTTGGTCTTGGGACCAATCTGACCCAAACCCATTAGGGTGGGTGGACCACTCTTCATTAGGTCACATTGAGCTTTTAGGAATGCTTCAAGTGGATATGAAGAGGGTATGACCAAATTACCCATGTATTAAGCCAAAATTTGTTCTATGGCCTAGGGGTAGGATGCTCATTTTGTTGATTTTTTAATTTGGATATGTTGGGTATGTGAAGAAACTAGGTTTGGCCAAGTTTCATAAGATTTCAAATTCATTTGATAAGGTTTGGCTCATGTTGACCCATTTAGGTCAAAAAGGGTCAACTTGGGTCAAGTTGACCAAGGTCAAATCAAACCAAGGGTTGGATCAAGATCATATGACCATTTGAAATGTTTTGGTGGCTTTGGATTGATTCAAATTAGTATAGTTTTGAATTTGGCTCATATGACTTCATTTAGGTCAAATCGATCGAGTTGAACTATTGGACCCATTTGACCTATTTGAGGTAGGTCAAGGGTAGGTTTCGGTTAGGTTAGTCATATGGAATGAATTGATATCTTTATTTACAATCAATTTTAGTTATGTTCTTTGGCTCAACATGACCCTTTTAGTCATGGCCTAAGGTCAATTGGCTAGGTTAAATTAGTTGGCTAATTGAGGCTTTGATCAAGTTCCACAAGTGATTTGGAATGGACTTTACCCATTGGTTTTAATCATAGATCAAGTTTTGACACATTTTGACCCTTTAGGTCAAAATGGGTCAACTTGGGTGAAGCGGCCAATTGGGCTAGGTTAGGCTCAAATGTTGGCTTGGTCAAGTTCAAACATAGGTCATGAGTTAGATCAATGGTTTCAATCAATTTGGCCTATGGTTGAATTTGTCTATGTTAGGTTTCATTTTAAGTTGACTTGGTCAATCCAGTTTGACTGACCTAATTTGATTGATTGATCATCCCATGATGATTGTTGATCATGATGAGAGGCATAGATGAGTTTAGTTCAATCCAATTTGGTTAGGATTAGAATTTGGCTCATAGGGTACTTTAGGTCACTTTAGGTCAAGTGAGTCTAAGTGGGTCAAATGGCTTGGTCAAATGGCTTGGTCAAAGCTTGATTTGAACTTAATTGATCTTGTATATGGACTTATAATTGAAATATAAATCCATTTACAAGAGGTTTGAAGTCAAATGAGTTTAGATTCATATGACAATTTCATATTCATAGGGTGAACATTAAAGGCTTTAGGGTTTGATTTTTTGACTTATGTTTTGATTGAGTGATTGGAGTTTGTATTTATATATGGGCTCATGATTGTAGGTTTGACTGAATCATGAGAGAAAATCAAGAGTTTGGCTTGATTTGAAATTGATTTGGCTAAGTTCAAGATTTTGACTTGAAAGATTTATATTGGATTTTGAGTGGAATTGAGTTTGATTTTTGGAATTGGTTTTGATTGTTTGAACTTATATATAAATGAGAGTATAAATGTATCATAAGAAAATTTCAAGAATTTGAAGTGGTTTAATCATGATTTAGGCTAAGTCCATTAAGAAGGATTTAAGAACTTAGGAAAATTTTAGAGTTTGAAGTTTGAATTTGTGAATTTGATTTAATTGATTTATATTTATATTTCATTTATATATGTGAATGTAAATGAGTTATGAGAAAATCCCATGAATTTGAATTCATTTGATCAAAGTTTAGGCTAAGTTGATTAATGGAAAATTAATGACTTAGGAAAGATTTTTAAATTGGGAATTTTAATTTGAGGGTTCGATTTGATTGATTTAGATTTATATTTCATATATATATATATATATATATATATATATATATATATATATATATATATATATATATATATATATATATATATATATATATATATATATATATATATATATATATATATATATATATATATATATATATATGAATATAAATGAGAATATAAATGAGTTTTGAGAAAATCCCATGAGTTTGATTATATGTGATGATGATTTATGCTAAGTCCATTAATGGAAAGTTAAGGACTTAAGGAAAATTTCATGAATTGATTTGGAATTTTGAATTTAGTTTGATTGGTTTGAATTTATATTTCATTTATATGTGAATATAAATGGAAATATAAATGAATTATGAGAAAATCTAAAACATTTGATTTAGTTTTGATCGTGATTTTGGTTAAGTCCTTAAAAGAGGATTAATGACTTAGGAAAATTTGGGCTTAGGAATTTTGATGGATTTTGATCATGGGTTTCAGTCATAGATTTCAATCATGGATTTCAATCATATGAAGTTAATTAGAGTTCAGAGAAAATAAAATAAAATTTATTTGGAGTTTGACTTGAAGGAAGGAATGTAAGGAATGGTTCAAGCTAAGGGGAGGAAATTTTCCGAACACCCCCAAGGCATGACCTATTCCTATGGCTAACTCTTCTAAGTCTCTAAGGCTAGGTTGAGTGTCCACCTAATCACTATATGTGTTTTAAGACTAAGAAACTCTTAAAGTCTAAGATGGGTCCTATGTCTAAGATGGAGGGGTTGAGAGCTCATCCCAAAAAATGATCAATAGAGGCCTAGTCTTCATCGCCGTCACTGAATGTCACCTCCAAAGGGACCCGCCAAGAGGGTTGGGTGTTAACCACATGAGACTCATCCTCTAAACTAGATTCTAAGTCTTTGTGGATAGCGGGGGTATTCCTGTGAGTTCGAACATAGCTCCTATTGAGTGGACAATAGGGAGGAGATCTTCCACCTCTGGAACTGACTCTAGATTTGCCTCAACCTCTACTTGGTGAGGGTCGAGTCATCCTACCATTGTGTTCATATGGAGGAACAAACTGTATGCAGAATCCAATATCTGGCTCTACTTCTTCCTCGATGTCTAATTCTCTCTCACTTGTATTTTCATTTTCTTTTCCTTTTTTTCTTTTTTTCTTTTTATTTTTCTTTTTCTTCTTTTTCTTTTATTTCATTTTCTTTTGTTTTTGAATATTCACCAAGTTCACAGGAATAGACTTTTTTATTTAGAGAAAGATAGTAGGCTGCATCCTCATATATCTTGACCTCTCTAATTGAGAATGGCTTCAAGTCTCTTTTAACACATACTGATTCCCCTTCAAAATTTGATGAATGATGTAAAGATGATGGAATCGTGTTATTTCCATGTATCCAAGGCCTACTGAGCAAAGCAGTAAAAGATGTATCTGAATCGATTATGTAGAACTTGGCTTCTATTTTCCAATCATCTATTTCTAATGGAAACACTATAGAGCCTAAAGCCCTCTCTCCTTGGTCATTGAATCCTCTCAACATCATTCGATCTCCTCGTAATTCAGAAATGTCAATCCTCAAGTAGGAGAGATTCTTTAGACTCATAATGTTCATTGATGCACCTAGATCAACTAACCTAGAGTCAATCACCAAGTTCATTTGTGATTTAAAGGGGACGGTTGTGCTTTGTTATCCCCAAAAGAAGGTCTTCATAAATGAATGTAACTCCACGGGCTTCTCTTGAATAGCATTCCTCCTCTCCAATAATGGTCAGCTGAGTTAAGCATATTTTCAGATCAAGAAGAGCTTTGATCAATGACTCCCTCATTTCTTTGGATAAGACAAGGGCATCATATATGCTTAGTTTAGTTGAGCAAGGAGATTGTAGTCAACTATGGCCTAGTCCTCCACAATCATGTCCATAGGAGGAGCATCCTGTGGAGGGGCTTCTTGATCACTAGAATCAATGACTTATTTACCCTTATCCTGAGGTGCTACCCTAGGAGGTAGAACTGTGCCACTGCGGAGGTTGACTTTAGTGACTTCATGAGATGAATTAGTGGAAAGTTCTACCTGCTCATCAGGTTCACCTACAGCTTCTCCTATGGGATCATCGGAGTCGAATGACTCCAAATAAATCTCAATGGATGAACTCGAATGATTCAGGAATGGAAAATCCATTTTAAATCAAGAGGAGGAGTGATCGTAACTAGAGTTATTGATTAGACTTAGAGAGTTATCTAAAGGAATAAAATCGAAGATCATGAAAAGTAACATGATGTAATCAGAATCACTTACTTCATTGATTTCTTAGATTTGGATGAGGGTACAAAATAAAAATCAAGTAAAGTAAGCGGAGTGAGGGATTTGGCACCCCCCTGCTGATATAATATGACTGCTAGAAGAAGAGCTGGCTGGAGGAACTGTAGCTGCAACTATGGAAGGAGCATTGGACTCAGTCGGTGGTTGCGCTAATATGCTATGCTAGGCAAGTGGAGGTTGTCGCTGATGCTACTGGGCTTCTACCTCCTTTAGGTTGTCCTTAGTAACTTGCAAACCTTCCTTAGAGCTGGAGGTTTAAGCTGCCTCAGGCACCTGCAAGGGTAACTTTTTGATCTTGGAGATGATTTTCTTGGAGATATGGGATAAGGAGATATCCCAACCTCCCTTTGTCTTAAGAGCTATGTGGCATCCCTTTCCATTGATTGCTTCAATTGTTGTTGCTTGATTTTATCTTTTGATCTTGAGTTAGAACCCACATTTCAACAAATTTGGTTATGTTGAATGAGGTTCAAATTACATGGAGAGATTTGTAGAATTGGCAGAGGAGATTTTCCTTGATGATTGCTTGAATTATTGATTTTGATTTATTCTTTTGAATTAGAACCCTCATTTAACAATTTTAGGTATGCTAAATGGGATTCTATTGGAAAGATTTATGATGTGAGGAGAGACTTTGCCATATGATTTTGATTTGGAACCCATACTCAACCAATTTAGGTAGGTTGGGTGGGGTTCAAAAATTTGAGGAGAGATTTTTTGAGATATTTGTATTTTGTGTATCTTGTTTGAAAATATTGATGATTTGAAAGAACCTCTACTTAGAAAATTTGAGTATGCTAAAAAAAGTTTATGATTATGTGCTTGAAATTTTTTTGTGAAATACCATTTGCATGTGATGAGTGAATTGTTGATTTGAAAATGGGGCTTCATGCTTAACAAATTTGAAAAGTCAAGTAGAAACCACATGTGTTTGATTTATGTTTGAAAATGGGACTTTCACTTAATAAATTTGGTATGTTAAATGAAAGCCAAATGTAATTGATATATGTTTTACTTTTCTTTTAAAATGGGACTCTCACTTAACAAATTTAGTATGTTAAGTGAAAGCCCAAGTGTGATTGATATATGTTTTGCTTTTCTTTGAAAATGGGACTCTCACTTAACAAATTTGGTATGTTTAAGTGAAAGCCCAAATGTGATTGATATATGTTTTGCTTTTCTTTGAAAATGGGACTCTCACTTAACAAATTTTGTATGTTTAAGTGAAAGCCCAAATGTGATTGATAAATGTTTTTCTTTTCTTTTGAAAATGGGGCTCTCACTTAACAAATTTGGTATGTTAAGTGAAAGTCCAAATGTGATGTGATTTATGTTTTTCTTTCTTTGAAAATGGGACTCTCACTTAATAAATTTGGTATGTTATGTGAAAGCCCAAGTGTGATGTGATTTGAAAAAAGAGATTCTTACTTAACAAATTTGGCATGTTAAGTAGGAATCAAATGTGTATTGAAAATGAGACTCTCACTTAACAAATTTAGTATGTTAAGCAAAAGTCAAATGTAATTGATATATGTTTTGAAAATTAGACTCCCACTTAACAAATTTTGTATGTTAAGTGGAAGTCAAATGTGACATGGAAATGAGACCCTCACTTAACAAAATTTGTGTGTTAAGTGGGGAGTCAAATATGTCATGAAAATGAGATTCTCACTTAACAAATTTAATATGTTAAGTGAAATCAAATATGATTTATGAAAAATGAGACTCTCACTTAGCAAGTTTTATATGTTAAGTAAAAGTCAAATATATCATGGAAATGAGATTCTCACTTGCCAATTTTAATATGTTAAGCCGGAATCAAATGTATATGAAAGTGAGTTTCTCACATTACAACTTCGATATTTTAAGTGTAATCAAATATGACATGAAAATAAGATTCTTACTTAATAACCCTGATATGTTAAGTGGGAATCAAATGTGACATGAAAATAAGATTCTCACTTAACAACCTTGACATGTTAAGTGGGAATCAAATGCATATGAAAATATGATTCTCACTTAACAACTTTGATATGTTTAAGTGCGAATCAAATGTATTTGATGTGCTCTCTTAGTTTTTTTTTGGAAAGAGAGGAGAATTCTTTGTCTGACAAATGTGTCATGCCAAATAAAATTCCAAAATAAAGGTAATATTTATTTAACAAATCTTAAGTATGTTGAATAGATTTCAATGATATGTTTTGATGCCATGTTTCGATTTTTTGGTTTTGAAAAGAGAGAAACTTCAACTCTAGCAAATGTGAAATATGTTGAGTGGAGTTTCAATTTTATGTTATGATTTGAAAATAGAATCTTCATTCAACAAATTTGAGTATGTTGAATGAAGGTGGCTATTTTGAAAAAGGTGCTTTTGGAAAGTGTCATTTTGTGAAAGAATTTATTATCTTAAATTTATGATGAACCTTGCCTCACCAAGCTAGGTAAGGAGGTTCTAAATTTTATTATCTCCCTTCATTGATAAATTTTTTTTTTTGTATATTAGGAGCTAATAGGGTTTCAAGACCTACTGAGTGAGGTCCTAAACCTAAAGGATGTTGGCTAACATTCCTTAAGAAGAAAATAAGCTAAGCGCCAATGGAAGGAAAGATAATCTCAGACTCATAAAATGTGAGTCCACTATCGATGCTTGGAGACAACAATCATCTACTAGAGATGGAGAGAGGAACCATCCCCAACGGAGTCGCCAAAAAAATTTGTGGTGTTTGTTTTGAATTCATTTATATGTGTATATGTGAGGGGACACCACGTAGATCTGATGGTGTAATTACTGAGGTGATCAGTTATGACATTAAGGAATAGTGTACTATCTCAAAAGATAGAAGTCAGTACCCTACAATGGACCTAATCACGTAATAAGGACTCTTAAAGTATGATGGGTCTTCAAATATACCATAAATGTTTCCCCTATTTTATATGGAAAAGTAAAGTAGGATTTATTTAATCCAAGTCCATTAAGTTCCTTATGGAGGTAAGCCTCCACATTTAATTACATCTTAATGAATGTGAATCCCTTAAGAATACTCTCGATTAAAGTAGGCAATTATTTTCTCCAAAGAATTCAAAGATAGGACTATCAATAAATTGGTTGTGTTTTCGAAAATCTAGTGGGATGGATCAGAAAGAGAGAGTTATTATCGATACCAAAGGAGATAGGTAGGGTATGCTCATGATAGTAGGAAGCCTAGTGAGCACTCCAATCTATCCAATGGTTAGGCTTTATATATTTGAACTTGAGGAGATTTATTTATTTGAGTTGAAATTTTATTAGATATCTAAGACTTATAATTCCATAATATAAGATTGTGGAAATGCCTAAGAGGTGAGGATTTATGCTTGTATCCCCAAAGTGAAATAGAAACCTCGAATCCTAAATCAAGGGAGCTTTGGCAAGGGCCAAAGCATGACCTAAATCTAAGGTGAAAGTGGGCACATGATTTACCTCCATAAGAGAGGGTAGATCACCCGACTGCTAGATTTATTATCGCTTGGAGTGGCAGCCAGCTAACTCCTCCTACACTTTAAATCCATGTAGGCAAGTCATATGCTTTTTGCAAGATGGCTAGGTTATTATTATTTAGAAAAGAAATTAAGTCCTTAAACCCACTCCCTAAGAGGCTAGGGAATGAGGGGTATGAATAATGACTTAAATTTAATGTAAATTTTTATCAAATTTCATTTAATTTTGGACTCTTTATTTTGACACAGGCTATGAGATTTTGTATTCCTAAATGCATGAGAAATTGATTATGAGCCAAATCAAAAGAGAAAGAGGTGATCTTCCATCATAGGCTCTTAAAGGTTAAGCCCATTTTATCTTGCAAAGATGTAAACCCTCTCTTAAAATGAGAAAAATAATATGATATGCATGATATTTCAACATACAACATCCAGCTAAGGGGTTGTTAAATATTTTATTATCTTGATTTAATACCCAAGCTTTTATGTGAGATTTTGAGTTGTTTAAAGAAAAGTTTAGTTATGAGTTATTAATAGGATAGAATTTTTATTTTAATCTTAAGAGCCTAATCACATCTAGGCCATACAACAATCACCAATCATAAATAAACTTTGAAAAGGCTTACTTTTTCTAATGCACAAGCTAAATAAAACATCAAAAAATTTTATAAAGCTATCATAAAAGAATAAAAGGTCGATGCGGTTGGGTACCATCGCACAACCCAAAAAGAAATATGGGTAGCCGAGTTCTACCCTTATACAACTCAGATTACAAGAAAATAATTACAATTACAAATGATGAATGTTATGGGGGTCTTCATTCTTCATTCTTCTTTCTTCATTTCTTCATCTCTCATTTCTTCATTTGACTTGCTCCTTTTTTTCTTCCATTTAGCTTGATTTGGATGTGCTTGCTCCAAAGGCATCACATGGTACATAAGACTTAATCTTATAACCAATGCTCATCCTGATCCTAATGCAAAATTACATTAAAAGAAGGAAAGTAAATCTAGCTACTCCTACAAAATAAATGTTAGCTAAACACATCATACATATATGAATAATTTAGACTTAGCACCCCACACATAGGTAACCAAGCCCACATGTCCTAACTTGGCTTATGCTTAGGGGCTAAGCAACCTGCACAATAAAAGCATTTATATTTTTATTATGACAACCCCTTAAGTAATACCCCCTGCAGAAAATATAATTAGGCTAATATCGGCCTAACATCCAGACTATGCACATACACCCTAACATCTAGTCTAAAATAATACATCCCAAAATAAGCATACATAAAATCATGCACCGCCTTAACATAGAGCTAGAAATGGTGACTTAGTCTAATGTGTGTAAATTAAAGCTTGTGTGGTATGTCTTAACTAGGCTTTAGAGTTGTAATTTGCTAAGTGTGAGGGATTTAATTTATAATGGGGTTGATTTCTCTTTAAGTGATTTAATTGATTTGAAGATTTCATTTAGTATTCTTTTTGTTTCATATGACCTACACTTAGCAACTAAGTGTTATAAAGAGAAGAAAGAGAGGGAGCCTCTCTTTCATCCCTAACTTAAGTCACTTCTAAAGTAATTTAATTAATCAATTTTTTTAATGAATGGCTTATTATTTGTTTTAATCAATCCTAAATTTAGGTTCACTCTAAATAACCTTATTCAATAAGAAAGACATCTTAAGATTAATTAGGATGAATTACTATCACATACACATATTCATTCATTTCTTTCCATCATGTATATCATGCATATGAATGAACCCTAAGCATACCTATGCAAGCAATTTGGATTTTTAGCATACTTGAATGATAAATTCAAAGAAGTGTGTTTGGAATTTAAATATTTCATTTGATTGAATTATTGTGGTGAAAATATTTATATCTCTGCCTTCATCTATCGCCTTTTGGAAAAGAGGATAGATGAAAACAAAAATATAAAATACCATGTTGGGATGCCACGCAGATCCACAAATGTTCTTATTAGGGTGATCAGGTATGATATTGAGGAAAGGTGTATTATCTTGAGAGATAGAAGTCACCACCGTACAATGGACCTAATCACCTCAATAATGACTCCTAAGGACTATGGGTCTTCAGAATGTACCAGAGATTCTTCCCTTACTTTACATGAAAAAGTAAAGCATGGCTTATTTTAAATCTAGTTCATTAAGTTCCCTATAGAGGCAAGCCCCTATAGTTAATTACACCTTAAAGGATAGGATTCATTAGGAATACTATCGACTAAGATAAATGATCGTTGACTCCAAAGATTTTGAAAAGGTAGGAATATCAATTGATTGGTTTATTTTTAGAGAGTCAAGTTGGATCAATCAAGAGGAGGGAGTTCTTATCAAAGCCAAATGAAAATAAGTAGTTGATGTTTTAAGATACTAGAAAGCCTAGTAAGCATATTGAACTATCCTATGGTTGGGCTTTATATTTTTTGAAATTGAATTGATTTGTTTGAGTTGAATTTTTATTAGAAAGTTAGGGCTTACAATTCCAGAAAGTATGGAAAGGCCTAAGAGGTGAGGATTTATGCTTATAGCCCACAAAGGGGTGAAGCAACCTCAAAACTTAAATCTAGGGAGCTTTGGTGAGGGCCAAAATCATGACCTAAATCTAAGGAAAAAATGAGTATTTGGTTTACCTCCATAGAGGATCCACCGTGGACTTACAACCACCTGGGGGTTGCCAACTAACTCCTCCTATGGTATTAAAATACATGTAGGCAATTCATATGTTTATGCGAGATAACAAGGATGTAATTTATTTAGAAAGAGATTGAGTCATTAAACACACTTCGTAATAGACTAGAACATGTAAGGGCATGCTTTAATGACTTAAATCTAATGCGAAATTTTCATATGTTTTTATTTGGACAATCAATTTGACACGAACTTTAGGATTCATATGCCTAATGCATGAGAAATTAGATTATGGTCCAAAATAAGCAAGACAGTGAGGTGTGTTTGCACCATGGCTCTCATAGGTCAAGCCAAGTTCTCTGGCAAAAGTGGAAGCCCCTAATCAAGCGTGAAATAATATACTTTTTATGCATGATGTTATAAAAGTAAGACAACATCCACCTAAGGGGTTACTAATTCTTTTATCTTGATTTATAACCTAAGATTTAGATGAGTTATGAGTTATTTATCTTTAGTTTTGAATTGATTAATTTGGTAGAAGATTTATTTTTCTCTAAGAGCCTAATAGTCATCCAGACCATACATCAAAGCAAGGAAGAAACTAGAAAAATATGTCATCTTAATGCGTAAGTTAAACAAACATAAATCAATTTATAGAACTAGCGCAAAAGAATAAATGGTCATTTATGGTCAGGCTCTGCAGCACAAACCCAAAAATAAATTTGGTAGCTGAGGTCTACCCATATAGAACCCAAATTACAAATGAATTAATTACATTTAAGCAAGGAATTTATGTTATGGGGGGTCTTCATTCTTCATTTCTTCTTTCTTCTTTCTTCTTTTGGTTCTTTCTTTTAGATGGTTGGAATGTAATTGCTTCAAAGGCTTCATATTATACATAAGATGATATTATAACCAATGCTCATCTTAATTCCCCCCCTCAATAACATTTTTCTAAAATCCTAATTATAAAATTACATAAAAAAGAAAAAGTAACTCTAATTAAAACCTGCAAAATAGATATTAGCTAAATAAATCACACATTCCCAAGCATGTATATATATAAATTGGACTTAGTACCCCACACATGGGTAACCAAGTCCACCTGGCCTATTTTGGATTACGCTTAGGGGTATAAGCACCTGCACAACAAAAGTAATTTTTATATTTTTATTACAACACTCCTTAAACATAATCCCCTATAGAAGATAATGATTAGACTAAATCATCCTACCATTCATTCTACGCACATACACCCTAACATCTAGACTAAAACATTACATCACAAAATAAAATCAAAGTATCAAACCATGCACCGCCTTAACCTAAAGCTAGAAGTGGTGACTTAGCCTAATATGTGTGCTTTAAAAGGTTTATGTGGTATGCTTAGCTAGGCTTTGAGGTCTAAATTTCATAAGTATGAAAAGTTCAACATATAGGGTAATTTCATTTAAGTTGTTTAATTGATTTAGTTGATTTTTATTTAATGGTTTACTTAGGTTTGAATGAACCTACAATTAATTACTAAGTTATAAAGAGAGGGAAAAGAGAAGAGAACTTCTCTTTCCTTCCCTACCTTAAGTAATTTCTAAAGTAGATTCATGTTTGATTTTGTTTAGTGAATGTTTTATTATGTGTTTTAATTAATCCTAAGTTTAGATTTTCTCTAAACAAACCTATCCAAAGAGAAAGGCATTTTAAGACTAAGTAAAGTGAATTAATCACAAAACACACAACACTTTACTTCTTTCCCAACATGTATAACATGAATATGGATGAATCCTAAGCATATCTATACTTGCAAATGAGGATGTTTAGCACACTTTAATGATGAATTCTAAGTAGTGTTACTTAAGAAAATTTGGTTGCTTTATGATGCATGATTTTAATTAAGTAGAAAATGGTGATTCTTTTATCCATTTTTCACATGCACATCTATCTGTATGAAAGACATATGTGAATACGGCTCCATTGTTAGCACCAAGGGTGTAAGGTACAAGACCTACTTAGGGCAACTTAAAGCCTTGCAACCCCGGGGTTTTCCAGACTAATATACGACTTTCCTTAATTACATATGCATGTACAAAAGAAATGAATGGAAAAAGAAAGATGCCAAAGTTCGTGTTTGTTTGTTTATTTTGTATATGAAATTTATATGTGTAAGTGTGGATGTCCTTCTTAAGTAAGAACATAAGAATGAATAGGAAAGGATTTAAGCAAATGTTTTGTTCTTTTCAAATGAACTATACACTTTGTCAAGTCCTATTCAAAATTATGCTAAAAGAAAAGAGAAGGAAAACCACACTATGCACATCTTTATGTTTCTACTCATATGCAAGCTTATAAATAATCATAAGTAGCATACCTTTCAGTTTTGATAATTGATTTATAAGTTTTAAAAATAATTTTTAGATTTAATAGTGATAATAGCCATTCATATTCTTACTTTAGCCAAAACATGCAATTTGACATAAATGAAACATTTCATTTTTAATTTGAGTTTCAAAAAGTATAAATGCATGATTTTCATATGGCATACACATTTAGCATGCTAGGAAAGAAATAAAGTGATGAAAGCAATGTAAGTTCATTCACCCTAATTAATTCCTAAAGACAATCCTATGAATAATATTATTTAAAGTAAATCAAATTTATTTTGAGTTTGAATTTTATTTGAATTTGATTTCATTTTAAAAAATGTGAGATGAGTTTGCTGGTCCTAACCCATTTCGCCATGTGTGAGTTATTTAAACTCAATTTTTAGGTGATTAGATCAATTTTCTATCTTGGTTAGGTCAAGGTGTTAATTAAGTGTATTAATTACCCCTTACCTACACCACTTTAACATCTCACATATATGAGCCAATGGTATGACATAAAATCACACAAGGAATTTCAATCAGCAATGCACCTAACAAAAGAAAGAGCCTAATGCAATTGGCTCTCAATTAGTGATTAATTAAATTAAAGAGTTTAATTTAAGTACTTTCATAACCCTTCCCACACATATGAGATGGATTTTGATTTCCTTAAGCTACTTAGGTTATTGAACACCTAAGCATTTACCCAAGATGAATTTATTAATTTTTGGAATGTTTTGAAATTTTTATCAAAGTAATTAAGCATGTGGTTAAGGGATTAGTCCTTAATTAAATTTAGATTAAGGAAGGAAAAGGGTTTAGGGAAAATTCCCCAAATCCATTCCATAAACCTCTTCTCTACTTAAACAAAGCTTAATTAACTTAATAAAAGGATTAAACCACTGTTCATATGATTAATTACCATTAAATGCATAAAGAGAGTAATTAAGGATTCATTAATTGATCTCTAATTAACCCAATAATAAATCCCAAGAAAAATAGGGGAGGGAAGTCATCCCCTTAAATGCACATGAGAAGTTTGAAATTAATCAGTGGGGGTAATTAGGGTCATAAAATTTTTAATAAAACCCTAATTCAGAAAATATCACTGTTCAAAATTAAGTGAAATTAATTTTAGAATATTCCTCTTTAAATTATCTTTCCAATTATTTTTATTTCATATTTTTTGATTTTTCTACATTTAGTTATGAATATTTGAAGATTTAGTGATTATTTCATAATTAATCCCTTAATTATATGGCTAATCTCGTCGATGCCACATGGAGGAAGATGCGGCGTGCGCTTTCCATGTGGCTCGACGGGATAAGTCACTTAAGTTGTCATATCAGGCCGCATCGTGCAGTTATGCGCTTTCTCATCCGTCCGATCTAAGATCTAATCGAGATCAAACCTGGGGTATTAAAGGATTAAATCAAATATTCTATGTGTCTAGATCATGGTCTTCCATCCAAAATGCGTAGATGGATGGCCCATGATCCATCATTGATCTTCCCTATGGGAGAGAACATGTCCACCCTTTAGTGCAAGATTCGTGCTTGATTGAGTTCGGATTGAACCCAAATTCAACCCACACCATCATCATGCGAGGGAGATCACATCTAACAGTCAAATTCTCATGAGGTGAGAATTTATTTCACAAAGGACCAGACCATGGCTAATTTAAGCTCGGTTTGAGGGCATACCTATTTGAAGGCTATCACCGATGCTCGAGTTTGATGAGGTAGCGTCGTGTAGTGGAGATGAAGCCCTATTGAAAGTTTCAAGCCTTGGGGTTGAGTGGATCTCTCTATGGACCAAGCTCACCTTCAATTCCTTGCAACCTTGATCGAAAGCACTCTTCCCTTGCTTGGAGAACTTCTATGAAGGCTTGTGTGAGCTCGATTGAGTTCCCTCAAGGTGCTTGCAAAGTGAATTGGACTGAATTTGAGTGTTGGCTAAGTTGGAATTTCACTTGAGCTCCAGTGTTTTCGGTTTGAAGAAACAAAATGGGGAAATGGAAAATGCACAAGAAACTTTAGGGGAGCTTGGAATAACTTTCTCTGAGTTCCTATGCTTCAATTGAAGTATATCTCCCCCTTGAAGGATCGATCGGCCGTAAGCTCCTTTGCCATTTTGATCCAATTGACCCTATTCAATTAGTTTGTTAGACTGTTAGGAGTTGCACGTGGTTTGATTTTGAGTGTGGAGTGGAGTAGTGAAGCTCCCATGTGCTTTAATTGAGTGGAGGGGAGATCCCATGTGCTCAAATCCTAAGTGGGTGGTCAGTTTGGCCATTGGGTTGGGTTTTGACAACCAACAGGTCATGCATGTCCATTAGTGATTTTTAGTCCACTAAAAGGATGCCAAGTGTCCATGAAAAGGGATTGACCAAATTCCAAGTGGTTTTGATTTTAGGTTACC
The DNA here is from genome assembly GCA_021442155.1 of Cymbidium sinense. Classification (NCBI taxonomy): domain Eukaryota; kingdom Viridiplantae; phylum Streptophyta; class Magnoliopsida; order Asparagales; family Orchidaceae; genus Cymbidium; species Cymbidium sinense. The sequence continues at coordinate 25,218,877 of CM038224.1, forward strand.
CTATGGCCTAGGGGTTAAATGGTCATTTGACCTTGATTTCAGTTTGAAAATATTTGGTATGATTAAAAAATGGGTTAGGTCAAGTTTCATTGAATTTGGAGTTAGTTTCATGTGATTTGTCTCATGTTGACCCATTTAGGTCAAAATGGGTCAACTTGGGTCAAAATGGACCCCAAGTTGACCCATTGGTCAGATTGGTTCAAACCAAGGGTTGGGTCAAGTTCATATGACCATTTGAAATGTTTTGGTGGCTTTGGTTTTATTCAATTTGATTTATATGTGAATTTGGTTCATTTGATTTCATTTAGGTCAAATGGGTCAAGTTGACCAATTTGAACCCATTTGACCTATTTGGGTTAGGTCATGGGTTGGTTTATGTTTGGTTGATCATTTGAAATGGATTGGTATCTTTGTTTCCAATCAATTTGGTTTATATTTGGATTTGGCTCAATTTGACCCTTTAGGTCAAGTTGGGTTCAAGGTCAATTGGGCTAGGTTAGGTCTAGTTGGCCAATTGAAGCTTTGGTCAAGTTCAATAAGTGATTTGGAATGAATTTGACCCATTGATTTCAATCAATTTGGCTTAGATCGAGTTTTGGCACATTTTGACTTTTAGGTCAAGTTGGGTCAACTTGGGTCAAGTGGCCAATTGGGCTAAGTTAGGCTCAAATGATGACTTGGTCAAGTTCAAACATTGATCATGAATGAGTTTTGATCAATGGTTTCAATCAATTTGGCCTATGGTGGATTTTGCAGTTTAGATTTTCATTTTGGCTAAGTGTTGACTTGGTCAACCCTTAGGTTTGACTTGGTTTGACCAATTTGTGATTATTCATCTTATGATTATTGTTGTTCATAATGTGAGGCTTAGTAGGGCTTAGTTCAATCCAATTTGGGTATGATTAGAATTTGGCTCATAAGGGGTACTTTAGGTCACTTTGGGTCAAGTGAGCCTAACTGGGTGAAATGGCTTGGTCAAAGCTTGATTTGAGTTTGATTGAACTCAAATATAGACTTATGATTGAAATATATATCCATTTGCAAGTGATTCAGAGTCAAATGAGTTTTTATTCATTTGACAATTTCAAGTTCAAAAGCGTGAACATGAGTTTGAATTGAGTTTGATTTTTGAATTTAGTCTTGGTTTGGTGATTGAAGTTTATGTTTATATTTGGATTCATGATTGAAGGATTGATTGAATCATGAAAAAAATCAGGGTTTGACTTGATTTGAATTTTATTTGGCTAAGTTCAAGATTTTGACTTGAAAGGCTTAGGTTTTGATTGAATTTGGATTTGATTTTTGAATTTATTTTTGATATTTAAATTTATATTTCATTTATATATGTAAATATAAATGAGAATATAAATGGGTTATGAGAAAATTCCTTGATTTGAATTGATTTAGATTTGATTTAGGCTAAGTCCATGAGAGGGAATCAAAGGACTTGGGAAATATTTTGGAGTTTGGAATCCAATCATGGGCTTCAATCATAGGTTTCAATTATTTGGAATTGATTCATGATTTGAGAAAATCCATTGAATTGTTTCAAGGTTTGAGTTAGAGTTGGAGTTGATATGAATTTGGAGTTTTGATTTGGAAGAAGGAAGTGAGGATTTTGGTTCAAGCTATAGGGTAGGCAAATTTTCTAACACCCCTAAAGCATAACCTATTCCTATGGCTAACTATTCTAAGTCTCTAAGGCTAGGTTGAGTGTCCACCTAACCACTAGAAGTGTCTTATGACTAAGGAACTCTTAAAGTTTAAGAGAAGTCCTATGTCTAAGATGGAGGGGTTGAGAGCTCATTCTAAAAATGAGGTCAACAATTATGAATGGATGCCTTTTTAATAGAAAAGAGGGATTTTTCATCCATCCATACATTCACATATATAAAACCTTTAAGTGAGTACGTCACCATTATTTTCTACACCAAAGGCCTAAGGTACAAGATCGACATAGGGCTACTTAAAGCCCTGCAGCACCGGGATGTCCAGACTAATATACTACTTTTCTTAGATACATGAAGATGTATAAACAACTATAAGGATAAGAAAACCCATGTAAAAGTTATGTTCGATTTAGTTGATTTATGATTCTTATTCATTGGCCACATCATACATACATATGTATAAGAGTCTTAAGTGTGTACGATGCCATTATTTTATGCACCAGGGGAGTAAGGTACAAGACCTATTTAGAGATACCTAAAGTCTGACAGTCCCGGGATGTCCATATTGATATACCACTTTTCTCAGATACATATGAATATACAGAAAGAACCACAAGAATAAGAAGTCGTGCAAGAAGTCATTTTTGATTTGGTTATGTGATATGAAATTCTTCCTATGTCTTAACATGGAGATGCATATAAATAGATTTAGACAAATGTTGTGTTCTTTTCGAATGAACTATACATTTGTAAATCCTATATGAATCCATGTAAGATAAGGAAAGAGAATTTCATATTGCATATCTTATATTATCAACACATGCAAACTTATAGATATTTGTAATTAACATCATTTCATTAATAATAATTAATTTATAGGCTTTTGAAAACAACATTTGATTTAATAGCCACACCTATTTAATTTAAATCAACACATGCAATTAGACATAAAAGAAACCATTTCATTTAGTTAATTTTAAAAGAAATGAATGCATGATTATACATGGCAAGCAATATTTAATACAATCGAAAAGAAATAAAGAAATATAAGCACATGATCTCATTCATTCCAATTAATTCCTAAGGATAATCATACTAAATAAAGCCACTTAAAATAAACCAAAGTTCTTTAATGTTATTTCATCTTTATGTTTGATTTGAATTAAGGAAAGTGAAGGAAGTTTGTTGGACCTAATCCCATTCCCCCATGTGTGAGTTAATTTGATTTATTGAAAAAGTAATTAGGTTGATTTTATGGTTTAATTAGGTTAGGGTATGAATTAAGTGGATTAATTAACCCTTACCTACATCACCTTAAGTTAATTAACTAATTGATAATGAGCCAATATATATGCAACCACATGGAAAATAAATTTGCAATGCTTCTAAGAAATGAAAGGGGCCTAATGCAATTGGCTCATGATTAATAATTAATTAAAATGAAGGGATCTCACTTAACTACTCTTATGATTTTCTCACACATATGAGCTAACCATAATTTCATTATCTCCCCTTTGGGTTATTGAACACCCAAAGAGCTACCCAAGATTAAATTGGGGAAATGGATTCAATTAAATTAATTAAGTTCATTAATTAACCTTAACCAACCAAAATGAGATGGGCTTAGTTAAAGAGACAAAGAAAAGAGAGCCTAAGTCTCAATCTCTAAATCCTTTCAATTGGTTAATTAAAGTTCAGGTATGATTTGGATTCTTGATTAATCTTGTTAATTAATTAATGGGTGTTAATTAATTAATTATTTAAGAGGGATTAAAGAAGACTTAAAGAAAAGATTGGAAGAGGGAGTCCCAATCCATTTTCATAGACTTCTCCATCACAATGAGGTTAATACGCTTAATAGGTTGATTACTTTACTGTTCAATTGCTTAATTATCACTAATTACATTATGAAAGTGATTAGAACTTAATCCATTGATTCCCCTAATTAAGCAACCAATAAAATCCCAAAAAAAAAAATAAGGGAGGCAGAAGTCATCCCCTTGAACTTGCATAGAAAGTTTGAGATTAATTGGATGGTTTAAATTTTAATTAAGCCAAATCCACTACTCAAAATCTAATAATAATAATTTTCCTAGATTATACTCTAAAATATATTTAAAATGAGCCTAAGTTTGTATTTTGATTTTTCTACAATTAGTTATGAACTTAGGAAGTTTTAGGATTAAAAACCAATTAGAGCCTTAATCCCATCAGCCACGTGGTGGCTGACGTAGCATGCTTTCCACGTGGCATGACAAGATTCGCTATTTAAGTTATCACATCTGAGTGCCAACTCGGATGGCGGTACACGCGTAACTCCATGGATTGTTTGATTAAATCTGCAGTTTCAAGGGATTAATCAGGGGCTCTAAGCGTGATTAGATCAGGACCATTCAACTGGGATGGACGGTCCATGATCTATCTCCTCTCGAGTGATGAAGGATGGCTACTGTCCATCAATGGCTGCTCAATCTGAGCTCACTTGAGCTCGGATGGAGATGAAAATGATCTCACACCTTTGGGGAAGCACAACAATCAAATCCAATGTGGAAATTGCATGACATTGAAATTTCTTTTACAAAAGTCCAAGCTATTTTCATTCAAGGATCAATTTCAATGGCATACCTTATCATAGCTTATGACCGACGGTTCCAACAATTGAGGAAGCTTCATTTAGTACAAACAAATCTCAGTTGAGCCACACAAGCTTTGGTTTGGTGTAGTTTGCTCAGAAGACCAATCCACTAGGCATCGTTGCTCGGGCTTGGTTGAACTCTACCCTCTAGCTGTTGGGATGCTTGGAAAATGATTTATTCTTGCTCCATTGGCCCCAAGGAAGGTGTGTGCAAAATTAATTACACTTTGGTGGAGATTTGAGCAAATGGGAATCGGAAGGCTCTCCTATTTTGGTTTTGCATTAAATCAAGAATGAGGATTTTGGGGAGCTTGGGAAACCTTGGAAATGGCTATAGGATTCCTCTTCTTGGTTGCTAGAGTTGAATCGAGTGTGAGTGTGTGAGTTTGAATGAAAATGAGGGGGCTATACCCCCTCATTCCTTGGATCGGACGACCATGGCTGATTTGGAATTTTTATCAAGGGGTCACCATGGGGAGCTTTTGGGAATCGTCTTCCTTTGAGTGAGATGAGATGTCCAAGGGAGTAGTGGGTGTCTGGCTCCAAGTGTTCAAATGGGAATGGGAGGTGATTTCACCTCCCATGGATCATGGTGACCCAACCATCCAGGGTCAAGTCACCATGGTCCAAGGTGCCTATGTGGACCTATGGTGTCAAGTGGCCATGGGGAGAGAATGACTCAATAAGCATGTGTCTTATCTCATGGGATGCCCTAAACCCAAGGGAAAAATGGTCATTTGGCTATGGGTTTGGTTTGGGATGGGTCAAATGGGTTAGCCCAAATTCAAGTGGTTTGGAGTTTGATTTGGTTTGATTTGGATTTGACCTATTTAGCTCAAATTGGGTTAGGTTGGTTCAAGTTGACCAATTGGTCAAATTGGGTCAAACTAAGGGTTGGGTCAAGTTCACATGTCCAATTTGAGTGTATTGGTGTCATTAGTTTGATTCAATTTGCTTTGGATTTGGTTATGGTTCATTTAGATTCATATAAGTCAAATGGGTCAAGTTGACCAATTTGACCAATTTGACCAAATTGAGTTAGGTGTGTTGAGTCAAGTTCAATTGGCTAATTAAAAATGATTATAGGCTTTGGTTTGGTTTAATTTGGAATTAATTTGATTTTGGCTAATTTGACCCTTTAGGTCAATTTGGGCTACGTTGGGTCAAGTTGACCAACTGGTCAACTTAGGCTCAATTAAAGCTTTGGTCAAGTTCAATATGTGATTTGGAATAAGCTTAAGCCATTGGTTGCAAACAATTTGAATGAAATTTTGATTTGACCTATTTTCGCATTTTTAGGCTAAGTTGGGTCAACTTGGGTCAAACGGCCAATTAGGCTTGGTTTGGCTCAAGTTAAGATTTGGTCATGTTCAATCATTGATTATGAGTTAGTTTGGAGCAATGGTTTTAATCAATATGACATAAGGAGGATTTTGGCAAGTTTGGGTTTAATTTGAGCTAGGTGTTGACTTGGTCAAAGACAAGGTTTGACTTAGTTTGACCCAATTTAAGATAATTGATTAACCTAAGATGATTGTTGATCATGTTGTGAGGTTTTGATGGGCTTAGTTCAATCCAATTTGGGTTGGATTAGAACTTGCCTCAAAAAGGTCATTTAGGCCACTTTGGGTCAAGTGAGCCTAAATAGGTTAATTGGTTTTATCATGGCTTGATTCAAGTTTATTTGAACTCATACATGAGCCTAGGATTGAAATATAATTCAATTGCAATTGGTTTAGAGCCAAATGGGTTTTGGTTCATATGATAATTTCAATTCAAAAGGGCTAACTTGGGTTTGATTTGGGCAAGGATTAGATAATTATAATTTATGTTTATATTTGGATCAATGACAGGAATGATTGACTCATGAAGAAATCCATGGGTTTTGAAATGATTTGGTATCATTTAGCCAAGATCAAGAATTTGGCTAAAATGGTATAAGTTAGAAATTTGATTTGATTTAGGTTTGGTTTCATTTCTTGAATTTATATTTCATTTATATTTGTGAATATAAATGAAGCTATAAATGGGGTTATGAGAAATCACTTGAGTTTGGAGTGATTTGGATTTAGTTAAGGCTAAGCCCATAAGATGAAATAAAAGGGCCTAGGAAAGATTTTATAATTTGAATTCAATCATGGGATTCAATCATTTGATAGGAATTTGGATTTAGATTTAGTTTTGAATTTGAGGTTTGGTTTGAAAGAAGAAAGCAAGGATTGGGTTTAGGCTATAGGGTAGGCAAGTTCTCCTAAATCCCTAAGGCACAACCTATCCCTATGGCTAACTCTTCTAAGTCTAAGTTAAGTGTTCACCTAATCACTAGAAGTGTCTTATCAAGGAACTCTTAATGTCTATAAGAGTCCTAGATCTATGATAAAGAAGTTGAGAGCTCACTCCAAAAGTCAGGTCAACATAAAGCATGTTAATTTAATTTGATTCTCTTTAGTGAATGACTTATTACACATTTTAAAATCAATCCTAAGTTTAGGCTCACTTTAAATGATCTATTCAACATAAAAGGCATCTTAGGATTAACTTAATTGAATTACCATCATATGACATATATCAATTTATTCATTTCCACACACATGTAGCATGCATATGACTTAACTCTAAGTATAACTATACATGCAACATATTTCTTTTAGCTTTTAAATGAAAGATGCATGTGTATTTTGTAGAAAATGGGATTTCCACTCATTAACTAAATGCACATTCAAGTGTATAAAGTTTTAAATGGATACTTTGCCATTATTAAATTAGGGAGTAAGGTAAAACCTCTTGGGGCTACTTAAAGCCTTGTGTCCCGGAATGTTCAGACTAGATAACCCACTTTCTTAAATACACATGAATGTACAAGTGATTATAAGAGTAGAAAATCATGCAAAAAGTTTATTTAGTTGAAAAGAAGATTTCATTCATTAGCTAAATGCACATACAAGTGTATTAAAAATTTAAATGGATACTTTGCCATTGTTAAACTAGGGAAATGAGATAAAGACCTCCTTGGGGCTACTTAAAGCCTTGCATCCCTGAATGTCCAAACTAGATATACCCACTACTCTTAAATATACATGAATGTATAAGTGACTACAACAGAGAAAATCATGCAAAAATTTCATTAAGTTGGAAAGATTTCCATTCATTAGCTAAATGCACATACAAGTGTATAAAAGTTTTAAGTGGACAGCCATTGTTAAACTAGGGAAGTGGGATAAAGACCTCCTTGGGGCTACTTTTTATGTTACTGAATTTCCAACTATACATACCCACTACTCTTAAATACACATGAATGTACAAGTGACTACAAGAATAGAAAATCATACAGAAGTTATATTTCTTTCAATTAAATTATTTATATATGTGAGCTAAAGTTCTATCTAAATTCTAACATAGAGATACATAGGAATGAATTCAAACAAATATTGTGTCCTCTTCAAATGGACTATACACTTGTTAATATCCAAACTTTATGTAAATCCATATAGACTAAAGAAAGAGAACTCTATATCACATGTTCTAAGCCATAGACATGCAAGCTTATAAATATTTATAACTATTATCACTCCAAATATTATAGTCTATTTGTAGATTTTTGAAAATAGATTTTGATTTAATAGTGATAATAGCCACACATATTCATAGGTTAATCAACACATGCAAGCTTGACATAAAGAAAATTCATTTAAGTTTAAACATTGAAAACATGAATGCATGGAACCACATGACACACATCATTTAATATGATTGGAATGGAATAATAAGACATAAAACATATGTTTCATTCAATCAAACTAATTCCTAAGGACAATCATATCAAATGCAATCATTTAAAATAAACCAAAGCTTCTTATTAAGTTATTTTAGGATATTTTATTTGATTTAAAGAAGAGAGGAGATTCAATCATTTGCTACTCTAACCTATTTCCATATTGGTTAGTCAATTTGGTTCAATAAAAAGAACTTAACTTGATTTTATAGATTAATTAAGTTGTAATATGAATTAAGTCCATTAATTACCCCTTTCCTATATCACCTTAACATATTTACCCAAGTAATTGTGAGCCAACATGATATGCATATGCATTAGAAATTAAATCAACAATGATCCCAAGAAGTGAAAGGGGCCTAATGCAATTGGCTCATAATTAATGGTTAATTAAGCTAAGGGACTTAATTAAGTACTCGTATAATTCTCCCAAACATATGGGCTAATAATAATTTCCTTGGGATTCTCTTAAGTTATTGAACACTTAAGAGTCTACCCAAGAAACTTAATTAGATGATATCTGGAATGATTATGATTTTAATTTAATTAATTAAACCATTAATTAAACTCAAATTAATTAATCAAGTTAAGTGAAATAAACTTATAGAAAAGAATGGCAAAGAGGTCCAAATCTCATTCCCTACCCATCCAAAAAATAATTAGCAAGCTTAATTAATAGTTTCCTTGATGTTTAGAATGTTAATTAATCAAATAATTAATTATGAAAGTAATTACGACTAAGACAAGCAATTTCTCTAATTAACCAAGCAATAAATCCCAATAACATTATGGGAGGCAAAGGTCTTCCTATTAATCAACCTTAAAAAGTTTGGAATTAATTACTTTGATAATTATGGAGCAATTAAATTAATTAAGTTTTCAATTAAACCCAAATTAAGCCTTAATTATTATTCATAATCAAATGGGAATATTTTTATTAAATTTTCCTCTGAAATACCTTTAAAATGAGTATTTTTTGTATTTTTTATTTTTCTATAATTTGTCATGAATTTATGAAGTTTCAATAATTAAAATCAAATTAATTGGCCTTAATTAACCTTAATCCCACTAGCACATGGTGCACTTTCTATATTGCACCGCAAGATTGGTTCTTTAAGTTGTCACATCCGCGGGCAGACTCAGCCGGTGGCGGGATGCATTTTCATGTGAGCCATTCGATCTGAGATCGGATGGCCATGATCAAAGCCACAGTTAATAAGGATTAATCAGATGGGTCTAGCATGATTTGATTAAGACTGTCCATTCCAATCACGTAAAATGGACAGTCCGTGATTTATCGCCCCGGCGGTGAGAGACAGTTCATCGCTCGCTCAATCTCACCCAAGCTCAAATGAAGATCAAATCAATCCCACACCTTCAGGGAAGAAAAGTAAAGAGATTTAATGGTGTAAATCTCATGACATGCAATTTTTCTTCACAAAGGACCAAACTATTTTGAGCTAAGGTTTCTTCACAAAGGACCAAACTATTTTGAGCTAAGGATTAGTTTCAATGGCATACCTCACGAGCTTATGACCGACAGCTCCAATGATTGAGGAAGCTTCGTCTGGTAGAGATGAAGCCTTATTGAGTGACACGAGTTTTTATTTGGTGTAGTTTGCTCGCAAGGCTAATGCACTAGGAGTACGTGATCAGCTTTGATTAAACCCACTTTTGATGATTGGAGGTGACAGGAAGTGATTCATTCCTTCTCTTCTATCTCTAAGGAAAGTGTGTGCAAAGTTAATTGCACTTTGGTGGAGGTTTGAGCAAATGGGAATTGGAGGTGGCCTCCCCTGTTTCAATTTTTTGCAAAATCGAGAAGGAAAAAATTAGAGCTCGGAACCTTGGAAATCACTTTAAGGAGGAGTTCTCTGCTAGGTTGAATCGAGTGTAAGTCTCTGGTTTGACTAAGAATGAGGGAGTATACCCTCATTCCAAGGATCGAGATAATAGGTGATTTGGCCACTTTGATCCAATGGCTACCAAGGGGAGCTGGATTTGGGTAGGGAATCACCATAACTGGCTTCACTTGAGTGGAGGAAGGTGTGAGAATGTAGCTAAGGTAAGGGGAGTGGGAGTCCTTACTTACCAAGTGTTCCAAAGGAAATGGGGAGGTGATTTCACCTCCCAAGGTTATGGAACCCAACCAACCCCTAGGTCAGGTTATCCAATATGCTTAGTGCCTAAGTGGTCTAATGGATGGGTGCCAAGTGGCCAAGAGTAGGAAATGACCAAATGTCTAGGTAGTTTATCTTATGGGATGCCCTTGACCCAAGGGCAAAGTGATCATTTGGCATTGGATTGATTTGGGCAGATTTGAGATGAATCAAAAGTGGGTTAGCCCAAATTTCAAGTGATTTGGAGTTCAATTGGTTTGATTTAGCTTAATTTGACCTATTTAGATCAAATTGGGTTAGGTGGGTCAAGTTGACCAATTGATCAAATTGGGTCAAACCAAGGGTTGTTCACATGCACATTTGGAGTGCATTGTTCAATTGGTTTCAATCAATTATGTTTAATTTTCATTTGGATTCATATAGGTCAAATGGGACCAATTTGACCAAATTGGCCAAATTGGTTGAGGTGCAAGTTCAATTGGTTAGTTGAAAATGATTGTAGGCTTTGGTTTGAATTAATTGATTTTGGCCAATTTGATTTTAGGTCTTTAAGAGATTGATCGAATGGCTCAATAATCAATTTGGAATGAATGAACCATTGGTTACAATCAATTTGGGTTGGACCATGATTTAACCTATTTTGGCCTTTTAGGTCAATTTAGGTCAAGTTAGGTCAAATGGTCAATTGGGTTTGGTTTGGCTCAATTGATGGTCAAATCATGTTCAAACCTTGATTATGTGGATCAATGGTTTCAATCAACTTGGTGTATGGTGAGTTTTGGGGTTTCATTTGGGGTTAACTTGGTCAAATGACCAAGCTGGTTTGTTTGACCCAAGGCAATTGATCACTTTAGTTCAATAATTTGGGTTGGATTAGAACTGGCTCAAAGGTCCTTTAGGCCACTTTGGGTCAACTAGACCTAAGTGAGTCAATCAGCTTGGTTTTGGTTTGATTAAGATTTAGTTGGATTTATATATGAGTTTAGGATTGAAATATAAATCCATCTGCAATCAATTTGGGCTATGATAGGTTTTGGTTCATTTGGAATTTTCAAGCTAAAAAGGCTAAGTTTGGCTTGACATGGGTGGACTTGAATTTGGCTTGATGATTGTAGGTTTCATTTATATTTGGATAGATGATTGAAGGAATGATTGATTCAAGAGAAAATTCATTGGTTTTGATTTGATTTGGAAAAGATTTGGCCAAGTTCAAGGAATTGGCTTAAAGGGTATAAATTAGATTTTGGTTTGATTTTGGCTATTTAAATTTACATTTCATTTATGTTTGGGAATATAAATGAAAATATAAATGATTCGTGAGAGAATCCCTTGCGTTTAGAGTGATTTGGAAGCAAATTTGACCAAGCTCATGGATGTAGGCCAAAGGGATAAGAAGGAAATCAATTTAGTTTGATTTGTTTTTGGTCATTAGAAGGTGGTTTTCATTTATATTTATGAATATAAATGAAGAAATAATTGATTTATAAAGAAACCAATTGATTTTAGATTGATTTGGGTTAAGATTTGCTGCTTATGGAGGTAGTCCATATGGCTTAAGAAGGGTCTTGGCTTATTTGATTTAGTTTGATTTTTCTTTGGTCATTTGAGTATGGATTTCATTTATATTTATGAATATAAATGAATGAATAATTGATTTATAAAGAAATCAATCAAGTTTGGGATTACTTAGGTGGAGATTTGGCTAAGCTTATGAGAATGGGTTATAATTTAGGAATTTTGAAACTTGGATTTAATTTTGGGTTTTAATCACTTAGAATTGATTTGATTTGGATTTGTTAAATGATTGAGAGATTGAAATGATATTTGAAAAATAAATTGAATTGAATTGAATTGGACTTGGCTAAGGTTAAGCCTTGGAATAAATGATAAGGTTTATGGAGAATTTTGAGCTTGGATTTGATCATGGGATTGAATCATTTGAAGTTGGATTTTAATTGAAATTTTGTAGTTTGATTGAAGGATTGAATTGATATTTGAGAAAATCAAATTAATTGGGATTGATTTGAATTTGTTGGCTAAGTCTATGATGAAATCAAAGGGCTTAGGAAGGATTTTGAATTTGAGTTTGATCATGGATTTCAATCAAATGATTTGGAATTTAGATTTGACTGGAATATGAATTGAATTTGAGGTTTTTTTTGAGATTTGAATTTGGATTGTATTTGAGAAGGTGCATATGAAAGAAGGTTTGCTATAGGTGGATGATTCCCTTAAGTCTAAGGCTGACCCAACCCCATGATTAACCCTTCTAAGTCTAAACTTAGGTTAAGTGTTCACCTAATCACTAGAAGTATCTTATGAAAAAAAGTCTTAGATCTAGAAGACTCGTCTAAAAAAGAGGATTGAGAACTCACCCAAAAGTGAGGTCAACATTCATATAAAGAATTAATAGAATTACCTTTGATTGGTACTTTGTTCTAAATTTAGAAGAAAGGATTAATTCCACATACATGGTTCAAGAGATTACTAAAGGTTATGAAACAAAGATGCAAGAACTCTCAATTAGACTAGGTTTCAATAAAGAGGCTAATTGTTGATGACGATCGCTATCATCACCAATCATTTTGAATCGATGTTATTTTCAAATCAAATTTGAGAGGTGTGCTTAGAAACTTCAAATGACTCAAATGATTTCCAAGTAAAAGATGCATCACCAAAATTCAAAGAAGAAATCAAATCAACCATGATGAAAGAAATCAACTTAAGAATTGAAAAAAATCCACGTCTGACATACATCAATTTCTTGTTGAATGAAATTGAAACCAATGACTTAGTTGGGCTATTGACTAAGTATAAGGACAACTTCGCATGGAGTTATGAAGAGATGCCTGGATTGTCTTCTAACATAGTAGTCCACAAGCTAGCAATAGAACCCGATGCTAGCCTTATCAAGCAAGCTCCTAGACTCATACAAATAGACATTGAATAATAAGTCATTTTTGAAGTTAAGAAACTAATCGATACTAGTTTTATCTAGGAGGAAAAATACCCCACTTGGTTAGTGTCATCCCTTAAAAAAGAAGAATGACCAAATTCACATATGCATCATTTTAAAGATCTAAATAAAGCATATCCAAAAGACAAATTTTCACAGAATGAGCTAATGGTAGACATTGCCTCATCTCAGTAATTTCTTCATGGATGGATCATCTAGATACAACCAAATAAAGATGGCCCCAAAGATGAGAAAAATATACTTTTAGAACAATTACATAAGGTCATGCCTTTTGGCCTTAAAAATGTTGGTGTCATATACCAACGGGCTATAACTAGAATCTTCGATGAACTCATTTATCACCAAGTTGAATGTTATGTCAATAATCTTATAGTCAAAAGAAAAGAAAAGGAAGACCACATCTTTGACCTAAGAGTAGCTTTTGAACAGTTAAGATAATTTAACCTGAAAATGAACCCCCTGAAGTGTGCATTCGGAGTATTTCAGGGAAATTTTAGGTTTGTCCTAGACGAGAATCAAATCATAATTTAGAAGATCAAAGCAATATTAGAAATTCCACCAAGATTTAACTCAACTCGATCATTGGCAATTCTAAGATGCTTTATATCAACCTATTAGATACCAATCATTCTCAACACTTGTCAAAAGATGCTAAATTTAAGTGGATGACAACTCAAAGATGCCTTCAAAACATCAAGCACTACCCATGACAGTAGCAGTTATCCCAAGCACTCACTTATAGTGTTGCATTAAACAACATTAGCACTTAGTTGGTTCAAACCAACAATTAAGGGAAAGAAAATGTGCTCTACTACCTCACTTGTCCCTAATGAAGCAAATTATCCATCCATAAGGATGCTAGATTAATCTTTACATCCAAAAGCTACGATATTACATTCTTTCCCATAGGGTGAACTTGATCTCCAAGATCAATCCATAGTAAGTTCTCATGACACAATCGATGCTATCCAGATGGTTGGCATGTTGGTCCATGATTTTATCATAGTTTGACATTACTTTTGACCTCCCGTGGTGAACAAAGCACTCACATATTTCTAGTAGAGTACTTCACACTCAATGATGACCTCCCATGAACAAATTATGAACCTAGGGGACACTAGCATTCCACTAGAGATGTACTTTGATGTGCCTTCCTAGAGAAGAACCACAATCTACTCTTCCGAAAGAAGAGAAGTTCTCAATACCATGACGTAATGAGATTCTCTATCACTTCATTCTTGCACCAACAAATGAAGTAATATGAGGCTTTGATTGTCGGAGAGTTAAATATTACCTAAGCATCCAACAACATCTTATTCTCTTAATCATCAATTGATCACTGGGTCTTAAAGATTCTAAAGCATAAGCTTCATCACTACAAGTACACTGGATGTAGCCCAAAACCTTAGGGTTACCATTTATATAATTCCTGAGGAGAAAATGTCATACAGATGCTTTAGAAAAACTTACCAAGGAGTTGGCATATCCAAAAATGAGTCATATCAATGAGTATCCAAGAGATAAGTCATCCCTTATCGATATGAACTATTGAAAGATGCTCTATTGAAGGAGATCATTTCCAAAAATGATGATGAGTTGGAGGCAAAGTTGATTATCAAATAGAGCAAACACCTTAGAGTCCATCGATGAAGCAAAGAGCTCTCTAATGCTATTATGGATGGCACCAGTATTTCTTGATCATATGTTTCTGTTTAGAAAACACGAAGCTCATTAGATCATGATCAAAGACACAATATAGATTTGAGATATTCAACCATCTATTACCCGAGGGCAAAATGGCTTAGCAGAAGCCTTCAACAAAACTCTCATCCAAATATTAAAGAAGACACTCAACAACAACAAAGGATAACATGAGTAGTTAGTTGAAGCTTTTGGTCTACCGCACTACATCTAACCCAACCCACCTACTTCTTCTTTAGTATGGGTAAGTGTTTCTACCATTAAGTCCAACTTCTATCACTAGATTATATGGTAAGATCCAATGAGACACGAAGTCTTAGAAGAGCTAAGGTTTAGAGGAGGGACACCTACTGCATGCAAATCTCGAGTAAAAGCCAAAATGATTCAAGCTTGCAACAAGTTGGTCCATCCAAAATATTTTCAAGTATGAGAGCTTATTTTAGTTCTAAGGAGACATGTCCGCAAAGTGGGAGGCATGTTTGAACCCACTTGGGAAAGCCCTTTTTCCATGGAGACATACCAAGGAGGATCTTATCATCTTATTAATCATAAGGGAGAACACCCAATGCTTCCAAATGGCTCTACTTAAAGAAATACTACTCATAAATTTATATTTGAAAGCAATCATCATGAAAATCCCATTTCAAGTTCAATCTTGTCCATATTGAAAATGTCTTTGTTTAATCCCAATGTGTATGGTAGTGTAAGAGAACCCAAGTGACATCCTATTTCCTTTAACACAAACATAACCACACATATCTTTTGTTTTGGCTACTAGTTGGATAAGCCCCCACACTCACTCAGCTACCTTGGTGTTTACTTGCTACTGCTAGTGTGTCACCCTAATGGTCTTCTTGCTTTGGAGGATGTTCGTGCTTTCCTTCCTTACTTGTCATCGCACATCGATGAGTACCCTTTAGTTTAGTATTTTCATGTAATAGAACAAATATGATGGCTATGCTGAGATGTAAATCACTCCTTCTTAAACTAGCCATCATGAATGACTAGGTCAGTATAAGGATTAGGTAAGTCCCCCCAATGGCTCCTTTTCTCCCTAATTACTTCAAGTTGGTCTAGTCCTTCTTCGCGGACTCCTACTTAGTATCTCCTTAGGTTGATTGACTTGTGTGACCAATGGGTATCCTCGCGATTGTCTTTATGAAAGATGTAAGTTCTCACTTTCTTCCTACGACACACATCTAAGTAACCTAGGTCGAATACTGTCAAGTTGATGACATACTCTTTCTGATTAGTCCTTTTAGAGATGTAAGTCACATGCCTTCTTCAGTGACTAATTGTCACACACCAAGGGCACCTGTTGGTTGGTTCTCCTTCGATATGACCCACTTGGTGGAAATCACCATGGAAATGTAAGTCTACATATTCTTTGATACATACCCAGCATTTTCTGATCGATAATGCTCATTAGTCCTCACACCCCTATGATTATGCCCTTGCATCTGCAGACATACTCGATATGGATTGATAGTCCCCTTTGAAGAAGCACCCCTATGGTCTGAGAATCCTAGTGGATGTACATCTCCTTGGTCCAAACAAATCAAGATGTCAAGGCTTTTTTTCTGTGATCCCGTGCACCCATCCATGTAAACATATAAAATAAATAAATATATATTTTCTTTTGATTAGAGAAGACACCTTCTTAAAGGATCCATCTTTGTAGTGTCCATCAAATCTAATAAATAATTTAACTACTTGAATTGATGTAAGTCCTCACATTCACAAGTCATAGTCAAGTTTGATTGTTGTGATTTAAAACTCACCCAAATGACTTTTTTTTGAAAGATGTAATCATGCTTTCTTCCTAGACAACGCACACAAAAGAAACCCTTAGGTTGATAGCCACCCTTTAATAGACTACCCTTCTTTGGATGTAAATAGATAGCCATATATCCCCTTCTTTCCATCACACATGGATCCATGAAATCAAAATAAATCCATCAAATTAACAAAATAAAATTTAATGACTACTTTTGAGTGAGTAAGATCCCCAAGATCACTTAGCCCCTAGGTCGGATTTTACTTGTTATGATATCCAATTTATTCCTTGCTTTGGAAGATGTAAGTCTGCTATGCTTTCCTAGTATACCATTACACATCAAAGGAAACCTTAGGAATGTCCGTGGTAGACTACCCTTTGATTCATAAATCTATAGTTGTCGGCCATAACACCTCTTTCCATCAACTTGACTGGGTCCATCAAATTAAATAAAATTAATCTGACTACTTTGGATAATCTAAGGTGGCCACCAAAGCTCTGTCCTTGATTGGATCCATCATGCACACTCTGTCCATAAATCAAATCAAAATTAAAATAAAACAAATTCATTCAAGCTCATATCCCGTGGATAGGCCCTAACAAATCAAATTCAAAATCAACCTCTCTAGTGGAGTCAAATCAAATAAAATAAATCAAATCTAAAACTAATCTCTCTAGTGGAGTCAAATCACACTCCTCCCTCAGTGGATCCCAAGTTAAAACAAATCAAACCAAATCAATCTCCCCCAGTAGAGCCAAATCAGTAAATTAAATCAAACAAATTCAAACCAAAACAAATCAAATCAAACAAAATCCATCAATTAATCAAATTATTTATATCCCATAAATTAAATCAAATTAATTAAATAAATTAAATTAAATATTCATCCCCAGCGGATCTTTCTCCCAAACAACTCAAATATATCAATCAAGCCTCAATCCCTAGAGGATTTCCCTTACTTTTATGCCCTTGAAATAAATTTATCTCAAATAAAATCCAATTCATGTGTAATTCTCCAATGGATCTCTTCTCATGTCCTTAACATGAAATCAATCTTCAACCAATTCAAACCAAATCTTCCTGGCTCTCTTATGTCCTTTGCATGAGATGAGTTGCATTGCACTATGGTCATGATTCTATCTACCTCTTGATTTAGGAGTAGATGTTCTCTATTAGCGCTTGCATTTCTTTGGACATTGTTGATCATCTCGGTCAACTCCAATACATGCGGTGTGCCCTGTTTGTTACACCACATCTATTGGTGGTCCTTTTGTTGACCTCACTTTTGGAGTGAGGATTCAATCTTCCCATTATAAGTCTAAGAGTCTTATAGACACTAAGAACTCCTTAGTAATAGGACACTTCTAGTGCCTAAGTGAATAGTTAACTTAAACTTAGAGACTTTAGGAGGGTTTGCCATACGACTAGGCTAAGCCTCAGGACCCAAGGTGACTCACCTATCCTATGGCCTAAACAAGCTCATGCCTATCTCCTTAGCCAAAACCCAGATTAAACCCAAATTTAATGAAACTCGATAGAAATCTAAATCAAACGTATTTGAATTAAAATTTAAATCTAATAGAACTTGGGTGAGGAAATTAGATTGATTAACTTAGTTAACCATTTTAAGCTTAAAATAATTTAAGCCCAAATAAAATAAAATTAAATCATATTAAATCAAACCAAAAGCATAAAATCAATGCATAAACATAAATAAACTCAAAAGTAAACCCAAAATGAGGTTCAAAGTGGCAAATAGGTTATTTGACCTAGAGTTAACTCATGTGGGCCCCACTAAGTTAAAAGTCAACAAACCAAAAATTGTCCAAATTAAATCACTCTGAAGGCTCAAAATCATCAAATGAATATGCTTAAACATAAAACTAAATAAATCTAAATTAGATAAGATCTCAAATGGGTTAATTGGATCATTTAACCTATTGAGCCCAATTTAAGTTAAAATGGATTCAAATCAAAATTAACATCAAATCAAATGAAATCAAATACTCTAAATCATTATGATCACTTAATCAAACATGATTAGAGCTTAAATACACCTTGGTTGAGTCAAACAAAACATTTAACTCAATTGAACCCGATTTGACCCATTTGAACTCAAAATGGGTCAAATCTAAATCCAAGCCAAATTAACCTAAATAATTGACCAAAACATTCCAAATTATTCATAAAGCACAATTGGAGCATAATCTAAACATAAAATGACAAATTGAATCACATAAATCAACTTAACCAATTTTGGTCAAAGTTGGTCAAACTTGGGTCAAATTCAAAATTAATCCAAATTAATCAATCAAAATATCATAAATGATCAATTAAACATAATTAAAGCAAATCCATTGCTTGAACCCAAACCAACTCATTTGGGTCAACATGAGTAGACCCAATCCCAAATTAACCCCAAATTAGATAAAACACTTAAAGCATCATGTAAAAAGTTGAATTTCAACTTCTATGGCTAGGTGAAACCAAGAGAAATAGAGAGAGAGAGAGAGAGAGAGAGAGAGAGAGAACTAAATCTTGCAAAACCCCCACTCATCCATTCCTCTCCATCTCTTGCATTGATTGAGACTGACCTCGCAGCAAGAAGAGAGGACTTTGGTAGCTAAAATCCAAAGTCCCCAATCAGCCATGGCCACCAAACCACCTCCCCATCACCATTAATGGTGATTTTTGGCCACCATTAAGAGAGGACAAAAAGAGGCACCCAATAGATCGAATTTCTGAATTAAAGAAGCTTCAGGAACTCCTCTGTGCAAGAAGAACCCCTTTCCACTTCTTTTCGACGTGAGAATGACCCAATCCAAGCAGATTCTGAAGTGCGATGGAGGTTGGTGATTATGATGTTCCAAAGCAAGGCAAGAGACCATATTCATTCCAAAGATTTATCTCGCATCCAGGAACATGTTTGAATCAACTCTGCCGCCAAAAATTTTCTCCAGTGAGGTAATTTTCAAAACTCGTAGCGAGCCATAGGATCTCTTATTTATGATGATGCTTGCACAATTTTAAGAATTTTCATTATATATCCCTTACATCTTTCATTTTACACAATCCCAATGCAAAAATAGGAGTTTTTCAGCATGAATCATCATGAAATCGAGCCCAAAATGGACCCTTGGTGTTCAATTTTCTCATTCGTCCATCGGTCTCGTGTTTTGAACATCACTTTCAACCTTTGGGAAGAAGATGCAGTTGTCTAATCCTCTATTAATAGGGATGGACGATTGCGATTAGAAGGAGATCTGGTCAGATTTCATCCCTTAGATCGCGATTCAATATGGACCGTCCCATCTACGATCGGACGGTCCGACCGAAACCACGCCTTCCATTCAAACGTTGTGTCAGCATTGCATGGCTCAATTGGGCATTGATGCATGGAACTGCGTAGCCCAATCAACGCCGCATGATGCTGACTAAGTTAAGTGAGAAAATTGATTTTCAGATTTTAAAAATTATTTAAATTGCCTGAAACTTCAAAAATTGTAAAAAATAAAATACTCATCGAACAATTACAAATAGGGCTCGTTGGCTTCATCTTTTCAAGAGGAATCCAACAAGCTCAAAATCCCTAATTTCTATTAAGTATTTAGAGCTTAATTTAAGTTTTAGTAAAAATTAAATTTTATTAATTAAACCAAAAATATAAATAAGATTGACCCAAAACTTTTAGGGATTGAAATGGATATGAAAATACATCTACCATAAAAATATGAAGTCAAAATAACTTCTAGATTGAGAGACATTAAATTTTGAAGCTCAAATTGTCTATTTTAGTAAAATAAATTAATAAATTTTATGAAAATTAGAAAAATCTTCAGAATAGCTTAAATCACTTCAGTTAACATCTAAGATCCTTAAGAAAATAATATGATCTTCTTAAACTTAATAAAACTGAAATAAATACTTAGGGTTAAGAGAATTAAATAAAATTAAACTCATAATAATATGAAATTAAATCAACAAAAAATCAGAAATCAAATAACACTTAAATAATTGTTAATCAAACCTCAAATCAAAAAATATCACATAATCCTCAAATGAAACAAAATTAAATATAAATTTGAACCTAATTAAGTTAATAAAACTCAATTAAATAATTAAATTTTAAATTAAACTCATAATTAAACAAACCAATGAAACTTTAAACTCAAATTAAATTAATCTTATTAAACCTATACCAAACATTGAATATTAACCATATAAACCACTTAATAACTTAAAGCAATCTGAATATTGATTAATCACTAAGAATTAAAAACCAAATTGATTGTAAATCCAATTCATCCTAATCATTTAATATTAGTCAAATTAAACCAATTAAAGTTAATGTAAACTCAATCAAATTAATATATAACTAAATCAAATCTAATTCAATATAATTGGAATAAGATAACTAATTAATCATTAAATATATAAACCAAAAAACTAAATCAAACATGAACTCATAATTAAAGTATTAAATTAAATTCAATGAACATAATAAAGGAATGAAATCAAATAAAACTCTAATTATAAATAATCAAGCTTAATTGAAATAAAAATAAACAAATAATTCACTTAATATAATCAAACAACAAAGAACAACAACAACAATAATCTTTTAATCAATCAAATTTAAGTAAAATGCTTAATTAACTCTATTAAATCAAATCACTCACATGTGGGCAATGAAGTCATTAATTTCTAATTAAATAAATCTTTATTTAATCTAATAATTTAAAATTGAATTAACCTTAATCAAATCTAATCAATTAAACATCTTATTAATGCAAACTTAATAAATAAACCCATCATTTTAATAAACCAAATTGATTTAATTAAATCACATTAAAACTAATTCTTAAATCAAACACTTAATTAAATTTATTATCAATATTTAATCAACATGATAATAATTAATCAAATCTTTAATTAATCTATAACTAATTTAATCAAATCCCTTAATTAAGCTAATTATTTAATTAAGTTAATCATATTAAACCTAAGCTTAATCAAACATAAATTCAAACTTAATTAAATTGCAATTAAGTGTCAATTAAATCTTATATTAAACCAACTTGGTAAATCTAAATCATCAAATCATTAATTGCAACATTAATCTAAACAAACATGAAATCAAATTAAAAGTTTCAACAAACAAATAACCTAAATCAAATCAAACTCTACTCAACTTAATGAAAATATTAATCAACCTATCATTAAACCTTAATTATGTTTATCAAACATTTTAATCAGTCAAATCAAATAAATAAAGATCAAATTAAATTAAATAATTTCAGCAAACCAAAAGAATGATCAATATATAAACTAAATAACTAAGTTTAAGAAATCAAACCCTTAATTGGAATTCAAATAAATGAGCACATTAAACTTCAAATAAATCATAAGTTAATTGGAATACATTCACCAATCTAAACCAAACTTAAATGAGATAATAAGATCAATGAATCTTAACAACATTGAAATGATATTAATCATATGAAATTAAAATCTTAAATTAAAACCCAAAAGAAAGGAATTAGATATCAATTTAAAGGATATTGAATTATGAAAATTTAATTAAATCAAAGCATTTAATCCAAAATTAATTAATCAAAACACATGAAATTAAATAAACTTAAACTTTATTAGATATCAATTTAAAGGATAATGAATTATCAAATTTTAATTAAATCAAAACATCTAATCTAAAATTAATCAATCAAAATACATGAAGATTAAACAAACTCAAATTTTAAAATCTAAATCAAATCAAACAAACATTAATCAAATCAAATAAATTACACAAATTCAAATGGGCAAATTAAGATACCTAAGGACCTTAATTAGACTTTTTAGGATTAAGATTTAGGAGTTAGGATGTATAATAAGGTGAGTTCCATTCAAAAAATGGAATTCATCCTACTCTTCATTCTTGAAAACCTAAACTTCACTTTAACCAAATAAAAGTGAAATAAAATGAAAAATAAATCATTAAATCATTTGAATTGAAACCAGCCAAAGGTAACATTTAAATAAATTCAAACTCCAAATTGAAACTTAAACTAAAAAAGCCTAGTAAAGTCTTGTCACATAAGCCCTCTTTTCACACATTAGAATACGACCATAGAATTAGGTTAGGTTGATGTGTTGATTGTATGGTTGATGTTATGTTTTGTTTTGTGATGTAATGTTTTAGACTATATATTAGGAATGTAGATCGTAAACTGGATGTTAGGCCGTTGATAGTCTAACATTAGTTTCTACAGGAGATTATGCTTAATGAGATGCTGTAAAAATAAAATATAAATATTTTGCTTACAGGTTTCTTATGCCCCTAAACATAATTCAAGTTAGAACATGTGGGCTTGGTTAGCCATGTGTAGGGTGCTAAGTCCAAATTATAAAATATAACTACTTGGGTTGTATGTATGTTTAGTTAACCTCAATTTTACAAGTGTAGTTAGATTTACTTTTATATAAAATATAATTTTGTAATAGGAATTAGGATTAGTGCTATGAGGGATTAGGATGAGTAGTGGCCAGAAGGCTTAGTCCCTAGGGTGCCTTGTGATGCCTTGAAGTAAACCAGATTGAAAATCCAAGAGAACATAAAGAAGTGAAGAATGAAGACCCCCATAGCATGTATTCAATTTCAATTGTAATATTATTTTATAATTCTAGGTTGTATAAGGGTAGAGTTCGGCTACCCATCTTTTCTCTTTTTGTAATGGTACCTTTTATTCTTTTATTGCATAGTTTATAGAATTGTTTGATGATGACTTTAGATTGCACACTAAAATTGCATGCTTTTCCTAGTTTCTTCATGTTTGATGTTTGAATGTGTGGCCTAGATACGGTAGGCTCTTAGAATAAAATTATTTTTTCTACCCCAATTAATCACTCATAACTAAAATTCTTAACAACTCATAACCTCACCATAAAGCCTAGGTTTTAAATAAGATAATAAAATATTTAGCAACCCCTTAGCTGAATGTTGTATGTCTCACATCATGCATGCATATTCCTTCTTCCTTCAATACGGGGGATCTCCATTCTTGCATGATAGGGGAATGCCTGACCTGTGAGGGCATCCCTTGTGGTGGAGAACACCCTCTTCTCGCTGATTTAGCCAATAACATTTTTCATCATGCATTTAGACATCAAAAATTCTAAGCCTTTATCTAAATGAAGTGTAAAAATAAAATAAAATTTGTACAAATTTTTTACATTTAGCTCAAGTCATACACTTATACCATTCATGCTATAGTCTCTTAGGGAGTGGGTTTAGGATTTTAGTTTCTTTCCAATTAAACAACTACCCTAGCCATCTTGCAATTTTTTTTATAAGATCATCATGATTTGAATCATAG
>CM038224.1:25243002-25321871 GCA_021442155.1 Cymbidium sinense
TGAGCTTTTCATAATCAATTGTACACTCACCCAATTGTTCTAGCTATTGAACACCCAAAATAACACCTGCTCCTTGCATGGGTAGCAGATAGCAATCAGTGATAAAAGTGTTTCCTTGTAGTTGGATAGGAATATTAGAGCATATTCTTGAACATTTTAAAGTTTCTCCATTGCCTACTAACACTTGAAAAACTGATGCAGGTGTTACTTTATAGTCAATAAATTTGGCTAGTTTGGATTGAATAAAATTATGGGTTGAACCACTATCAATCAATACTTGTACTTTTTTATTTCCAATCAATCCTTGTAATCTTAATGTCCTAGGATTAGACTGACCTGTAAAGGCATTGAGGCTGATTTATGGAAATTCCTCTAGTAATATTTGCATTTCTGGCTCAGGTTCTTACTACAAATATTGCTCTTTGTCATCATTGACCATCATTAAAACAAATAATTTGGATTTCCAGATATGACCTCTGTGATATTTTTCATCACAGTTAAAACATAGTCCTTTCTTTCTTCTTTTTTCCAACTATGTTGGTGTTAATTTCTGGATTGGAATGTTTTGTTTGTTGGTCATATTATTTCTATGGTTGGGTATTGATGGGGTAGGCAATAAAGGTGGTTGGTATAGCTGTGGTTATTTTACTGGTGTATATTGGTTAACTCTGTAATTTTTGGTCATGAAAATTTCATCAACTAGTCTATCTTCCATTAGCTTAGCTAATTGAA
The DNA here is from genome assembly GCA_021442155.1 of Cymbidium sinense. Lineage (NCBI taxonomy): Eukaryota > Viridiplantae > Streptophyta > Magnoliopsida > Asparagales > Orchidaceae > Cymbidium > Cymbidium sinense. Next base: position 25,243,735 of record CM038224.1, read on the forward strand.
AAGCTTGCTGAAGGGAATTGGGTTGTAAGGCTCTTACTTCCCTCTTAATATCATGTCTAAGTCCTGATTCAAAATAGCTTTGTAGAAATTCAGGTGGAATACCTAAAATTTGATTAACTATTTCTTCAAATTCATTGTAGAAATTTTGAACTATTATTTTTTGTTGTAGCTTAGCTAATTCTCCTCTCAAATCTCTGTATAGAGATGGACCAAATCTTTGAATGACCTGTTCTTTGAACTGTGTCCATGAATGCAATTGTTTATTTAGGTGCATCCATTTATACCAGCTTATTGTAGGTCCATCCATGTATACTAAGGCAATTAGGAATTTCTGGTCCTCTGATAAGCTATATCTTGAAAGAATTGGTGCTTGAAATAACCTTTGGGATTTTCTCTATTAAACCTTGACATATCTACCTTAACAGGTCTAATGTTTTGCAGTGTGTGTTATTTATTTAGAATAGAGATTTACGTATACATACTGTGATTGTTGTTGGTCTTGATAATTGTTATCCAATTTTTCTTCTATGGCCGATAATCTTCTTGAAACTTCATTTAATATCATAGTGATGGAAGACATTTGCTCATCTATTTTGTTGAGTCTTCCTACACATTCTTCTATTATCTTGGTTGTGTGTTTTGTTCCTTCTGCCATTGCTGGTTGTGGTAATCAACAAGAGCACCAATGATATGAGTATAGTTCAGGTTAATGAGTCAATCTGAGTGGAATGAACCCGGTTGAGGAGGGAATAAGGAATTGGTTCACGCCTCGCTCGGATTGTATTCCTCTAAGCTTGGATCTAGCACTTGGAATTACCTTATTAGCCTCGAATGGCACCGTCTGATCCTTTTTGCCAATAGTGGAATCCACGCGTCTGCTTCCCGTGAGATGGATCTGATCGTCTGGATAACCACTCCCTGGGTATGACTTGAGCCGTTGATGGCTATTGCAGGTTACGGCCGTCGATGAAGCTTCCTTGATCGTTTGCTTTAACTTTCTTTGTTTTCTCTTTCGGATTCGGTCGTCAAACACTCTAGAGAGAGGAAGAGGTTGTGAGGAGAAAACCTAGGTCTTGAGGCGGGTTTGGTGAGAAAAAATGAGAGAAGAACTTAAGAGAAGAAGGAGAAGAGAAGATGCAGAAGGAAAAGGAAGTTTGCTTTCAGAAATATATTCATATCCCTCTGTTTGGTTTCTTTACCCTATTTATACTTTCTGTTTTCTTCTATAGCCTAGATCTATGCTTTCTTTTATAAGGTTGGAAGTTTGGTACACTTGTAACTGTTTTCTATTATCGTTGGCTAATTTTCTTGCTGTTTTTTATCTTGCTCGTTCTCTAGACGGTTGGGTGGTTATTCTGTTAGCTTAGCTGTTCAGATCTCTTCTTGGTTTCTTGATTGCTTCTTTATTTATTCTTTTGTCATCTGAAGTTCTCTGTTTTGGGTGTTGATGCAGGGTTCTTTCTGGAAGTTATTTGGCTTCACTCTTGTTATACTCTCTGTTGTTCATCTTTGGTTTCTGATGTGTATTACTTCTCTGTAAGGGTCTTGTATTGAGTTGTATTCTGTTGGATTTATATTGATTTGTAGTCTGTAATATCCTTCTTGTATTTTAGCCCTTCTGTTTGTAATTTATGGATGTATGTGGCCCATTTCTTTATTCTTCTAATTCTTTTTAGCAATAGAATGACTTATACTGATTCTTATTTTATCCTTTCCTATATTATTGAATGAAGTCTTTCATCCAATATGGAGTTTTTTAATTCCTTCTGCTTCTATTGTCTTTTGGATAATATGGGATCATATCAAGAGTAGTGCCAATCATGAACCACAGACATGACATTGTATAAAACAAAATTAGAATGACTTGATCTTCATTAAAATTGATCAAAATACCATCATTCACAACATAAATATCATCAATGCATTTGGAATGCTAAAATCTCTTAAAAGAGACCTCTCCCATTAGTAGATAGCCACTTGACAAAGAAGATAAGATATTGATGTGAAATAATTGAAATTGGGGTCAAATCCCCTAAGTGCAATCGAATTTACCCTTGTTGCATTCAAAACATCGAGTTGAGCTAGAAAATACACTCATATTCTGAGTTGTTGCACAAAAAATTGTTCACAAAATTCACTTATATATTTCATAAATCAAATCATATATTCACAAATAAAAAAACACCCATTGAATCGAGATACTTCAATATCTTTTTAGTAAATTGGTATTATTTTTTAAAATTAAATGTGAGGTAAATTAAACCAAACATAACATTCATACCCACTGTTTTAAAAACCGGACCGGACCGGCCGGTTCAACCGTAAACTAGCCATATGGTAACTATAAAAATCCCTTTTGCATCAAACCGGTGAGAACCAGCTTGAACCACAGGTTTGGTCAACCAGCCGATTCAAGTGAATCACATTTAATTTCTTTTAATTTTTTTAATGAAATGATTACAAATTTTAACTAATAATTAAACATAATATTTTTAATTAAATACTTTAAAAATAAATCTAATACATCTTATTTATTATTATTATTATTATTATTATTATTATTATTATTATAAATTTAGCCAAATTTATTTATAATATAAATCTCAAGCCATCATGTCAAGACACCACTTAAGTGAATCCAAAGCTTTTTCTTGGAAAGCTATTTTCTTCTATATAAAGAGTATAAGATTAACTTCATTTATGATGTGCGACAAAAAGTTTTAGAAATATATTTAAACTTAACTTGGACTACAGGAATAAAGAATTAAATCAAATAATTGAGCTTTTAAAATATTAAATGGGCTTTTAAATCTAAGAATAAAAATATAATATTTTTAATTTTTAACTTTATACTCTTATTTTAAATTTTTTATAATATAAATAAATTATTTTAGGAATACAAAATTATAATAATATATTATAAATATTTTACATATTATTATTTATATTTATAAAATTTAAAATAATTTTTTTACATTAAAACTTTATATTTTTATTATAAATTATATTAATATTTATAAATCTATATAACCTATTCTTAATTTTAAATATATTTAATATACATATATATAGATATATAATAGATACATAATTATATCTTAATAAATTTTAATTTGAATTTTAAATTTGCAATTATTAAAAATATTACTTATATATTATTTATTTTATGTTATATTTCTCTTATATTTATATTATTTTTCTTTTAGATTATTTTTAATAATTTAAATATTTATTATATTATTCCGTTCAACCCTTGATTTAATCCTGATTTAAATATTGAATCTTAAACCTCTCTTTTTCTGATTCTTTACTCGGTCGATTTGCATAACCTTATTCATGCCAGCAAACTCAATACAAGTTGTAAATCCAAAAAGTATCTGATGGTTTATAATAACAATTGTTACAATAATTATTATTAAACATGCTTATTTACTCAACTTATATATATATATATATATATAAAATTTAAAATGCATATTTAATTGTTTTTTTCTAAAAGAAACATTGTTCAATTTGACTTTGAGTTCAGTCAAACTTCAATAATTTATTTCCAAAAATAATCCCAACGTAGGGCAAAAGAATTCGTCGGAGTAAAGGGAAAGATCGGCAGAGAAAGCATACAGAGAGTAATCAAGACGACGAACATATGACAAAAAATAAAAAAAAATTGTTAATCTTACGAAAGGAAAATATGTTCATACTAATAATTATTGTAAATAATAATAATAATAATTTGCAGGTTAACGTAATAAATTATGAAAGTACTTTTTGTTTAACGTACAGTAAATGAGTTTATTCATAGATTAATTAATCAAACATGCACACTTACAATGACCTCGAGAATATAAGTTCCATATCTTTTCTAAATTACTAAGGTTGCTAATTTTCACATGTTCATGTCTCGTTTAATTAATTCAAAATATTTAACTTCAAATGAAGAATAATTCATTTGCAATCTTTGTTAATATTGATATGATCCTTGTAATTAATTTTATACGATTGGAGAAGAATTTTGAAACTATTTTATGTAAGTTTAATAAGCACTAGTTATGTGATTATGTGAACTCTAATTTTAGAGTAGTTATAAATAAAATGATTGTCTTGTAGAAACAATTTCATCAGTGTCATAATCTTTCAGGATTTTACAAAATAATAAGATGATTAAAGGTGAGGATGACACCTTTAATCAACTTAAACCTAATTTTGTATTAATCTAGTTAATTAAATTGTCATATGGCTTGATCTTGCAAATTACACTAGGGAGTTATTGGAGCAACGAAAGGCCATTTGGGTTTAAAGGTGTCTAAATCCTATTAGATAGCCTACATAGCCTAATCAAGATTTAGCTCTTGTTAATCTAGGCAAGTGAACTAATCCAATGGGCTGGTTGAGGTTGGTTTGAGTCTTGTTTAGTTACCCAAATCAAACTGGTAGGCCAATTTGGATATTTGAGGACAATTGTCTCCATTTGGATTGCTGTTAGTTCAAATGGGTCAATTTGACTCATTTGATCAAATTGGTCAAATCAAGAGTTAATCTAGTTGACCAAGGTTGGGTTAAGTTAAACTAGTAACATTTTAGGGTATCTTCAAGTCCAAGAAATTAAATCAGCACAAAGAACAAGGTCAATTTGATGCAGAATGTTGACTGGTTGAAGTCGAGGAATGCATTTGGCCTGTTGTGTAATAGAAAAGTACCGCTTAGAAATTAGACTTAAGGGAAAATTTTATAAGATGGTGATAAGACCTGCAATAATTTATGGTGCAGAATATTGGCTAGTAAAAGAAAAGCATAAGACTAAGTTAAGTGTTGCAGAGATGAGGATGCTCAGGTGGATGAGTGGCTTTACTCTTAGAGATAAAATGCAAAATGAATATGTTCGAGAAAAGGTTGGAGTAGCTCCAGTGGCAGAGAAGATTTAGAGAGAGTCATTTATGGTGTTTATTTTTGGATGTATATGGGGAGGGACACCATGCAGAGGGGGTACTTATTGACATGATCGGGTATGACATTGAGGTATGATGTACTATCTCGAAAGATAGATGCATCACCCTTCAATGGACCTAATCACCTAATAAGAACTCTTAAGGCATGATGAGTCTTCGAATGTACTAGGGATTTTTCCCCTACTTTACATGGATGGATAAAGAAGGATTTATATTAAACCGAGTTCTAAAGTTTCCTATGGGGGAAATCCCCCATAGTTAATTACATCCTAAGGAAGGTGAGTTCCTTAGGAATACTCTCGATTAAAGTAGGAAATTGTTATCTCCAAAGATTTCAAAGCTAGACTATCAAAGGATTGGCTATATTTGAAAAATCAAATGAGAAAAATCAAGGAGAAGACTTATTATCAAAAGCCTAAAGGAATAAGTAGAGAATACTCATGATATTAGGAATCCTAGTGAACATTCCAATCTATCGTATGGTTGGACTTTATATATTTGAAATTGAAGAGATTTATTTTGTTAAAGTTGATATTTTATTAAAAAGCTAGAGCTTATAATCAAACAACAAAAGATTGTGAAAATACCTAAGAGATGAGAATTTATGCTTTTAGCTCGAAGGAAACAGCTACCTCGGATCCTAAATTTAAAGATCTTTAGGAAGGGCTAAAGCATGACCGAAATCTAAGTGAAAATGGGTACAAGGTTTACCTCCATAAAAGAGTAAGTCACCCGACTACTAGACTTATAACCGCCTGGAGTGACAGCTAGCTAACTCCTACGTTTTAAATCTATGTGGTCAAGTCTTATGAATTTGAAAGATAGTGGGGCTGTTATTAACTTAGAAAGAGACTAAAGTTCTTAAACCCACTCCCTAAGAGACTAGAGCATGAGTTGTATGAGTAATGATTTAATCTACAAATGCAAATCTTTTTATATTTTATTTGATTTTTGACACTTCATTTTGACAAAGGCTTTATGACTTTTATATGCTTAAATGCATGATGAAATGAGTCATGGGCTAAATCAAAAGAGAAGAGGGTGAAGCTTCATAGGGGTTTCTCTCACAGGTCAAGCGATCCCTATGCGTGTAAGGATGGAGGCTCTTAAGTTGCAAGAGTGATTCAAGAAGATGCATGATGTGAAACATACAAGATTCAGCTAAGGGATTGCTAAATCTTTTCATTATCTTATTTAATTCCTAGGCTTTATGGTGAGGTTATGAATTATTTGAAACTTTAATTATGAGTTGTAGTTGGTAAAAAATTTATTTTTCTCTAAGAGCCTAATCGTATCCAGACCACACATTAAATCATCATTCATAAAGAAACTAGGAAAAACATGTTATTTCTATTGCACAATTTAAACATAACATCAATCAATTTTATAAATCTAACGCAAAAGAATAAGAGGCCGCGATCAGTACCGCCGTACAACTCGAAAAGAGAAAATGAGTAGCTGAGCTCTACCCTTATACAACCCAGAATATGAAAGAAAACCTACAATTTATAAATGAATAAATGCTATGGGGGATCTTCAAGTCTTCATGTCTCCATGTCTCCTTCACTTCTTCTTTTACCTTTGATTTGGTGGACTTCAAGGCATCAAATGGCACCCCCAGACAAAGCCTTCTAGTTAATGCTCATCATAATCCACCATTATATTAATTCTAATTCCTAATACAAAAATTACATTAAAAGTAGAAAAAGTAAATCTAACTACACCTGAAAAATAAGTGTTAGCTAAACACACATACAATCCCAAGTAGCTATATTTATGATTTGGACTTAGCACCCTACACATGGGTAACTAAGCCCACCTATCCTAACTTGGATTATGCTTAGGGGTTTAAGCAACCTACAAAGAGAGCATTTATATTTATTTTTAAGCACCCCCTTAAGCACAATCTCATGCAGAAAATATGATTAGGCTAATACCGACCTAACATCCAATCTACAAAACATACACCCTAACATCCAATCTAAAATAATACATCACAAAATAAAATATACATCACACCATGCACCGTCGTAACATAAAGCTAGAAGTGGTGACTTAATCCTAGTGTGTTAAGACTTGTGTGGTATATCTTAACTAAGCATTTGTATTATGATTTTCTAAGTATAAATGACTTTCATTTAATATAAAGGGTTGATCTCACTTGAAGTTGTTTAATCAATTTGAGGATTTTTTAATATTTATTTTCTTTTGTTTCAAATGATTATACTTAACAACTAAGTGTTATATAGAGAAGAAAGGGGATTGCCTTCTTTTATCCCTACCTTAAGCCAATTTCTAAAGCACATTAATTTGGTTTAGTTCTCTTTAATGAATGAGTTATTAAATAATTAAATTAATCCTAAGTTTATATTCACTTTAAGTAATTTCATTTAACATGTAAGGCATCTTAAGATTAATTGAATTGAACTACTAACATTTGACACATATCAAATCATTCCTTTCCATCATGAATATCATGCATATGATTTAATCCTAAGTGTATCTATACATATAACACACTTAAATAATGAATGTATGTGTATGTGGAATCTTATATTCTTTTATGTGATTGAATTATTATTCATATTAGCTTAAAGCTCTATCTAAATTCTTATACAAAAATTCATAAGGTTGAAATTAAATAGGTATGTGTCATTATTAACCAGGGAAATGAGGTCATCAAATGACCTCCTTGGGGCTAACTAAAGCCTCGTATTCCTGGGATGTCCAAACTATATACCCATTATATTAAATCATATGTAAATTTATATACATGAATATGAGAAAGAAAGCTCCAAATCACATGACTAATTAATCCAAACACTTAGTCAAATATGAATGCATGGATTTTTTATAAGAGAAAGATGGGTTCTAATTTCATAATTAAATACACACACACACATGTATAAGAGACATATGTTAGTACATGCCATTGTTAACCAGGGAAGTGAGGTAATCGAATGACCTCCTGGCTAACTAAAAACCGTATTCGGATGTCTAGACTAACACTTGCTTTTCTCAAATACGCATGGATGTATATATAAATAAAGGAAGAATAACTATGCAAAGATTATAATTTTCTTTGATTGATTCATTGATGCATGTGAATTAAAGTTTTATCCAAATTCTAATGTAGAAATAAATATAAATAAAATCAAATAAATACATGGGAAGTGGGGTAATCAAATGACCTCCTTAGGGCTACTTAAAACCTCATATTTTGGGATGTCCAGACTATATACTTATTAACATTCAAATACATGTAAAATCATATATAAATAAAGAAAAGATAGCTTCAATCCATACACTTAAGGTATAATCACACATATCTCTTATGTATTTATAATTATCATCACGACACATGTTATCATTCGTTGATAAACTTTTAGAAAATATATTTGGATTTAATAGTGATAATAGCCACACATATATTAAGGTAAATCAACACATGCAAGCTTTACATAAAGGGAAAGCCATTTGATTTAATTAATTTTTGAAAAGGAATTGATGCATGGAATTAAATAACATATAATGTGTAGCATGATTAGAAAGGAATAATCAAATACAAGCATATGATTCATTCAATTCAATTATTTCTTAAGGATAAACATACCAAATACAACTACTTAAAATAAACTAAAGTTCTATAATGTCATTTTTAATTTCATGTTCAATTTGAATAAAGAAATGTGAGAAGGAGTTTGCTAATCCTAACCCATCGTCATGTTTGTAAGTTCATTTGTTTTAATGAAATATGATTAAGTTGATTTTATGGATTAATTAATGTTATGATACACACTAGGTTTATTAATAAACCCTTACCTATGTTGCCTTAAAAGTAATTATCCTAATAATTGTGAGTTGATGTGAAATGCAAATGAATTGAAAAGTAAATTAGCAATGATCCTATGAAATGAAAGGGTTTAACACAATTAGTTCACAATTATTGGTTAATTAGATTGCGGAACTTACTTAATTACTTTTATGATTTTCCCACACATATGGGTAAACCATAATTTCATTAAATCTCTTTAGGCTTTACACCTAAAGATCAACCCATAAATTAATAAAAAATAGATATGATTATAATTTGTAATTTGATTAATCAAGTCAATAATTAATTAATAAATTTCTCTTACTTAATTTATCAAATTTGATTAATTATCCTCTAAATGAAATGGACTTAAGGGGAAAAGGTTGGGAAAGAGGTCCCAACCCAATTCCCTAAGCCCCTCATTGTTAAATAGTGATTAAGAAGCCCAATTGATCAATTAATTACTATTCATATGTCTAATTAACACTTAATTAACTTAAGAAGGTAATTAGGGCTTAATCAATCAATTTTTCCAATTAATTAATTAATAAATCTTAAGAAAAATAGGGGAGGCAAAGGTCATCCCCTTAACCAATCTCAAAAAGTTTGAGGTTAATTAGTTAATTAATTATGGAATAATTAGGCTAATTAATTTTTTTATTTAAACCCTAATTAAGCTTTGATTACTATTCAAAATCAACTCAAGTTAATTTTAATGGATTCCTCTCTGAAATATCTTTAAAATGAGCCTTTATTTATATTTTTTGGACTTTTATACAATTTATTATGAATATATGAGGTTTCAACCTTAAAAATGGATTAATTAGCCTTAATTAAGCCATAATCCTGTTAGTGCCATGTGGCGCACTGACACGGCATGTTTTCCACATGGTGTCATGGGATTGGTTATTTAAGTTATCATGTCTGCCATTGAGTCAGTCGGTGGCAGGACACACTTTCTCGTGTGCCATCCGATCTTATCGTGTGTCATACGATCTAAGATTAGATGGCCACGATTAAACCCATGGTGTAAATGGGATAAAATTGATCAGATCTAATGGATCTAATCACGACCATCCATTTCGATCATGCAGAATGAACGACATGTGATCTATCTCCCTGTAGGCGATAAGAGATGGAGCTCGTCCACCATTGCCCGCAGGATCCGAGCTCACCCAAGCTTAGATTGGCTCTAAATGGAATCCACACCATCTGCAAGAAGGATCTCAGAGGATCCAACAGCTATGATCATGCGGAATTTACATTTTCTTTGAAAATCTACAAAAAAAATGGAGGAAGCTCAATTTTAATGATGTTACCTCTCCATAGCTAAGATTAATATCTCGCATACTTAAGGAAGCTTTTTCTAGTTGAGACGAAGCCCTATTGAGCAGCAATTATATCAATTCCAAGTGAATTTCTCGGGAGGCCAAGATCCGTGCTATGGAGCTTCAGCTTTGATCGAACTCTGACCTCCGGTGGGCTTGGAGCTCGAGGGAAGGTTCTTTTGGCTTCGAGGTGTGGATAGTGTGCAAGAGGAATTTGATTCAAGTGGAGAATTGGTGGGGTTTGGATCAGATGATGCTTGCCCTATTTTGACTTCACTCAAAAAGGGTAAATTATAATGAGGGAGGCCTTAGGAATGCTTAAGAGCTTACTAGGGAATTCAAAATCTTTCTTGGAAGCTCGACCGATGTGAATAATGTTGTTTCCTATAAGAATTGAGCTGGTATATCCCTCAATTTCTTCTGATAAATGGACATGATTGTCTCAAATTTTTTGGCCAGCCAACCATCATCAGGGCACCAAAGTTTTCCCCCATCAAGTCCACGTGGCTTGGTTTGAGTGGAGGAAGGCTTCAAAGGTGGCTCAAGGTTGGGGATTACATTCTTGGATCCTTTGGGTTTTTGGTTTATAAGGGAGGTGAGTCAACTCACATCCTTTTGGTCTATGGAAGACCTAGCCCACATTGGTTGGGCTAGGTGGCTAGGTTAGACCCCATTTGGGGTGTGTGAGGGCTGCCAAGTGAAAAGGGGAAGTGGACTTTGCTATTTTAAGCAAAATCCCATGTTGGGTGGCATATCCAAGGAAGATCTCATTGGGTTGACTCCAATTAGGTTTTGGCTGATTTTGGGCTAACCCAAGATAATTTTGGGTTAGGTTTGGTCAAGTCCAAGTGGCCATGGGTTGGTTCAAGTTTGGCTCAATTTGACCCTAAGTCAAATTGGGTTATGTTAGTTAGGTTGACCAATTGGTCAAATTAGGTCAAACCAAAGCTTGGGTTAGGTTAAAACAATAATTTAAAGTGTTTTGGTTCAAGTGGTTTTAATCAATTTGGCCTAGGTTTAATTTTGGCCCATTTAAAATCAAATAGGTCAAATGGGTCAAGTTGACCAATTTGATAAAATTGGCCAAATTGGCTTAGGTTATGTGTTGGTTTAAGTTCAATTGGTCAATTGGATAAAATTGTAGGCTTTGGTTTGAATCAATTTAGATTTAATTTGTATTTAGGCCAATTTGACCCTTTAGGTCAATTTGGGCTAAGTTGGTCAATTTGAGTTCAATTATGGGTTTGGTTAAGTTCAATAATAAATTTGGAATAAAATTGAGCCATTGGTTACAATCAATTTGGGTTGGATCATGATTTGACCCTTTTTGGCCTTTTAGGTCAATTTGGGTCAACTTAGGTCAAATGGCCAATTGGATTTAGTTTGGCTCAATTGATGGTCAATACATGTACAATCATTGATTATGGTTTGATGTGAATCAATGGTTTCAATTGATTTGGTGTAGGATGATTTATGGCTAATTTCAGTTTCATATGGGCTAAGGGTTGACTTGGTCAAATGACCAAGTTGACTTGGTTTGACCCAATTTAATGCAATTGATCATCCTCGGGTGATCAATGATCATGGCATGAGATTTGGATGGACTTGGTTCAATCTAATATGGGTTGGATTAGAACTTGGTTCAAATGGGTTCTTTAGGCCACTTTGGGTCAAGTGGACCTAAATGATTCAATTGACTTGGTTTGGTTTGATTAAGGTTTAGTTGAATTTATATATGAGTTTAAGATTGAAATATAAATCCAACTACAATCAATTTGAGCTATGATGGGTTTTGGTTCATTTGGAATTTTCAAGTCAAAAGGGCTAAGTTGGGCTTGACTTGAGTTGATTTTAATTTGGCTTGATGATTGTAGATTTCATTTATATTTGGATAGGTGATTGAAGGAATGATTGATTCAAGACAAAAACCATTGATTTTGGCTTGATTTAGATGGGTTTTTGTTAAGTCCAATGAATTGGCTTAAAGGGTTTAAATTGGGTTTTTGATTTGATTTTGGATTTGATTTGGCTATTTAAATTTATATTTCATTTATATTTGAGAAGAAAATTGAGTATATAATTGGCTTATGAGAAAATCACCAGAGTTTGAAGTGATTTGAAGGCAAATTTGGTTAAACTCATTGAGGCAGGTTAAAGGGCTTAGAAGGGAATTTGATTTAGTTTGATTTAGTTTTGATCATTGGAATGTGGATTTCATTTATATTTATGAAGATGATTGAATATATAATTGGTTTATGAGAAAATCAATTGATTTTGGGTTGATTTGGGTTAAGATTTGGCTAAGCTCATGGAAGTAAGTCAATATGGCTTTGTTTGGATTTGATTTAATTTAGTTTTGGTTATTTGAATTTATATTTCATTTATATTTTTGAATATAAATGAAGATATGATTCATAAAGAGATCAATCAAGTTGGATTGGGTGGAGACTTGGCTAAGTCCATGGAATTCAATCACAAGGCTTAAGGAGGATTTGGGAGTTTGAATTTAATCTCGGGTTTCAATCATTTGATTTGGAACTTGGATTTGATAGATGATTGAGGGATTGAATTGATCTTAGAGAAAATCAACTGAATTTGGATTGAGTTGGATTTGGATAGGGCTAAGTCCATAAAATAAAATCATAGGGCTTAGGCGGGTGATTTTGGATTTAATTGTGGAATTAATTCTAAATTTTGGGAGTTTGATTTTGAATTTGAATTTGGGGTTTGGTTTTGGGAATGAGAACATGGATTGAGTTTAGAAAATAGAGTAGGCAAGTCTCCCTGAGCCCTTAAGGCATAACCTACTCCCATGACTAACCCTTCTAAGTCTCTAAGCTTAGGTTAAGTGTTCACCTAATCATTAGAAGTGTTTTAAGGCTAAAGAGCTCTTAGTGTCTATAAGAGTCCTAGATCTATGATGAGGAGGTTGAGAACTCACTCTAAAAGTGAGGTCAACAACACCCTAACATAATGCTAGAACTAATGACTTAAAATTAATATGGGTGTTAAGGGTTGTGTGGTATGTCTCAACTAAGCATTAGAGTTGTATTTTCTAAGTGAAGAATAATTCAATTTAACACAAAAGGTTGGTTTCACTTGAAGATTTTTAATTTATTTGAGAATTTTAATTTGTATTTCCTTTTGTTTCATTTAATTACACTTAACAACTAAGTGTTGTAAAGATAAGAAAAGATGATTTCCCTCTTTCATCCTTACCTTAAGTGACTTTCTAAAGCATGTTACATTGATTTGGTTCTCTTTAGTGAATGACTTATTAAATGATTTAATTAATCCTAGGTTTAAGTTCACTTTAAATACTCTATTCAATATGAGAGGCATCTTAAGATTAACTTGATTGAACTACTACCACGATATATATTAAATTATTCCTTTCCATCACACATAGCATGCATATGATTTGATCCTAAATGTATCTATACATGCAAGATGTTTTAGCACAATTATATGATGAGTGTATACAACTGTATTTAAAGTTTATATTTTTTTCATTTGATTGAATTATTTAATGATATTAATTTAAAGCTTTATCCAAATTCTTATACAAAAATACATAGGGATGAAATTAAATAGGTATGTGTCATTGTTAACTAGGGAAGTGAGATAATCAAATTATCTCCTTAGGGCTAACTAAAGCCTCGTATTCGGATGTCCAAACTATATACCCATTTGTATTCAAACATATGTAAATTTATATACATTAATATAAGAAAGAAAGCTCCAAATCGCATGACTAACTAATTCAATCATTTAGTCAATTATGAATGCATGTATCCTTGATTAAGAAAAGGGGTTCAAATTCCATAACTAAATACACATACACATATATAAGAGACATAAACTAGTACATGTCATTGTTAATCAAGGAAGTGAGGTAATCAAATGACCTCCTTGGGGCTAGTTAAAGCCTCATATTTGGATGTCCTAAACACTTGCTTTTCCAAATATATATGGATGTATACATAAATGAAGGAAGAAAACCCATGCAAAGATTGCATTTTTATTTGATTGAAACATTTATGCATGTGGATTAAAGTTCTATCCAAATTCCAATATAGAAATACATGAGAATGAAATCAAATAAGTACGTGTCATTGTTAACTAGGGAAGTGAGGTAATCAAATGACCTCCTTGGGACTAACTAAAGCCTCGTGTTCCTAGGATGTCCTAACTATATACTTATTAACATTCAAATACATATAAAACCACATATGAATTAAGGAAAAAAAAGCTTTACTTCACATGTCTAAGCTATAAGCACATGCAAACCTATGTATATGTTCATAACTACTATCACTCCAATAAATGTAATTGATTCATAAATTTTGAAAAATAATTTGACTTTATTAATGTTAATAGCCACACACATTATAAATTAATCCAACACATACAAATTTACATAAAGGAAATTTATTTTACTTTACTTGATTTTGAAAAGATGAATGCATGATTTCAAATGACACACAACATTTAACATGATTAGAAAGGAATAAATAAATATAAACACATGATTTCATTCAATTATATTAATTCCAAGGATAATAATATCAAATAAAATTGTTTAAGATAAACCAAAGTTTCTTTAATGTTATTTTTAGCTTCATATTTAATTTGAGTTAAGGAATGTGAGAAGAAGTTTGTTGATCCTAACCCCATTCCCATGTTTATGAGTTAATTTGGTTTAATAAAATGTGATTAAGTTGATTTTATGGATTAATTATGTTGTGATATGTATTAAATCCATTAATTAACCCATATGTATGTTACCTTAACATAATTATCCAAATAATTGCGAGCCAACATGATATGCAAATGAATTGAAAAGTAAATTAGCAATGGTCCTAGGAAATGAAAGGGTCTAATGCACTTAGCTCACAATTAATGGTTAATTAGATTAAGAAACTTAATTAAATACTCTTATGGGTTTCCCGCACACGTGGATTAACCATAATTTTCTTAATTTCTTATAGGTTATTAAACACCTAAAGATCTACCCCTCAATTAATTAATTAAGATCTAATGTGATTTAAAATTTTAAATTAACTAATTAAATAATTAATTAACCAATTAATCCCTAATTAATTTTTCTTGAAAAGTGAAAAGAACTTAGGGGAAGGGATTAGGAAAGAGGTCTCAATCCTTTTCCATAAGTCCCCTCATTGTTAAACAATGATTAATGAGCCTAATTAATTAATTAGTTTTTCATGTGATTAACCCTTAATTAATTTAAGAAAGTAATTAGGGCTTAATTACTAATTTTTCTAATTAACCAATAAATCTTAAAGAAAATTAGGGAGGCGAGGTCATCCCCTTAAACAATCTCAAAAAATTTGAGGTTAATTAACTAATTAACCAGGGAGTAATAAAGCTAATTATTTTTTTAATTAAATCCTAATTAAACCCTAATTACTATTCAAAATCACTTAAGGACATTTTTAATAAATTCCTCTCTAAAATATCTTTAAAACAACCATTTATTTATATTTATTGTATTTTCCTATGATTTGTTATAAATATTTGAAGTTTCAGCGATTAATATTGATTATTTAAGCCTAATTAACCCTAATCCTGTCGGCGCTACATGGCGCGCTGACGCGACGCACTTTCCATATGGCACTGCAAGATTGGCTATTAAAGTGCGTCCGAGTCAGCATTGACGTGGCTGATGTGGATGTGCTTTCGATCTTTGCCTTCGATCTTAGATTGGACGACACATAATGGTCCCGTGGTTAATAAAGGATTAAAATGGCTCAATCTAATAAATCTAATCATGGTCGTCCATTCCACGGGTGACGAAGGAGGGAAGTCATCCGCCATTGCCCGCATGATTCGAGCTCACCCAAGCTCGGATCCACTCCAAATCGATCCCACACCTTTCCAATAATGATCAAACGGGATCCAACAGTCAAGATCATGCGACATTCAACTTTCCTTTGAAAAGCTCCAAAATAATTTCAAGAAAGCTCAGTTTCAATGGCATACATCGCCGAACCTAATGGTTGGCGGTTCACACGCTTAAGGAAGCTTCATTTGGTGGAGACGAAGCTCTGTTGAGTTGCAATTGGGTTGATTCCAAGTGGTTCGCTTGGAAGACCAAGTTTTATCCTTTGGAGGCTCAGACTTGATCGAACTCCTACTTCTAGTGGGCTTGGAGCTCAAGGGAAGATTTTTTTTTGATGAGATGTGGGGATGGTGTGTGCAAAAGGAATTAGAATTTAGTTGTGCTTTGAGACAATTGGGATTGGACAATGGATGTCTTGTTTCGGGTGCACTCGGGAAGAGGAAATTATGGTGAGGGGAAGCTAGAAAAAGGCTTGAGAGCTTGCTAGGGGACTCAGAATTGCCTTAGGAACCACTTACGAATTGAATGGCACTCATGCCGTGAGAATTGAGGGGGGGGGGGGGGGGCTATACCCCTTTTCCATTGTGATGGAAGGATGGATCAAACTCCATATTTTCGGCTGGCCAACCGTCGCTAGGGCGCCTGAGTGGTCTCGTCACCTCCACATGGCATGACTTGAGTGGAGGGAGGGCTGGCAGGAGGCTCAAGGCAAGATGTGCCTTGATCTTTGTCCATGGGGTTTGGCCATAGAGGGAGTTGAGTTAACTCACCTACCTTTGGTCCATTGCAAGCCTAGCTCACTTAGGGTGGGCTATGTAAGCAAGTGAGGCCCCATTTAGGGTGAGAAATGACCTCCAAGAGAAGTGGGAAAGTGGACTTTGCCAATTTTGGAAAAGATCCCATGTGGGAGGCAAATCTAAGGGCAATTGCCTTGGATTTACCCCATTTAGGTTTGGGCTAATCCCAAGTGGGTTTGGGTCAGGTTAGATCAGCTCCCAAGGTGTCATGGTTTGGTTCCAATGAATTTGGCTTAATTTAGGTCATATGGGTCATATGAGTCACTTTGGGTCATGTTGAGTTAGGTTGACCAATTAGTCAAATTGGGTCAAACTAAGGCTTGGGTTAGGTTCAAATGATGATTTTTTTTTTTGGTTCAAGTGGTTTCAATCAATTTGGCATAAGTTTGATTTTGGCTCATTTGGATTCAAATGAGTCAAATGGGTTAAATGGTCAAGTTGACCAATTTGTCCAAATTGGTCAAATTAATTAGTTAGGTGTTGGTTCAAGTTCAATTGATCAATTGAATGGGATTGTAGGCTTTGGTTTGAGTTTATTTGGATTTAGGCCCCTTTAGGTCGATTTGGGCTAAGTTTGTCAATTGGGTCCAATTGGCCAAATTGGGCTCAATTATGACTTTGGTCAAGTTCAATAATCAATTTGGAATGAACTTGAGCCATTGGTTGCAATCAATTTGTGTTGGATCATGATTTTACTTATTTTGGCCTTTTAGGCCAATTTGGGTCAACTTGGGTCAAATGATCAATTGGGTTTAGTTTGGCCTAACTGATGGTCAAGTCATGTTCAATCATTGAATCAATGGTTTCAATTAATTTAGTGTATGATAGGTTTTGGTTAATTTGAGTTCATATGGGCTAAAGGGTTGACTTGGTCAAATGGCCAAGTTGACTTTTTTGACCCAATTTATGACAACTGATCATCATAGGGTGATCAACAATCATGATGGAGGGCTTAGGTTGGCTTAGTTCAATCCAATTTGGGTTGGATTAGAACTTGGCTCAAATGAGTTCTTTAGGTCACTTTAGGTCAAGTGAGCCTAAGTGGGTCAATTGGCTTATTTTTGGTTTGATTTAAGTTTAGTTGAATTTATATTTGAACTTAGGATTGAAATATAAATCCAACTGTAATCAATTTGGGTTTCAATATGTTTTAGTTCATTTAAAATTTTCAAGTCAAAAGAGCTAAGTTGGGCTTGACTTAGGTTGATCTTGGTTTAGTTTGATGATTGTAGGTTTCATTTATATTTGGAAAGGTGATTGAATGAATGATTGATTCAAGAGAAAATCTATTAGTTTTGGCTTGATTTGGATAGGATTTGGCTAAGTCCAAGGAATTGGCTCAAAGGGTTTAAATTTGTATTTGATTTGATTTTGAATTCAGTTTTTGTCATTTAAATGTATATTTTATTTATATTTGGGAAGATAATTGATGGAATAACTTATTTATAAAAAAAAGTCAATTGAATTTGAAGTGATTTGAAGACAAATTTGGCTAAGCTCATGACAGTAGGTCAAAAGGTCTTATAAAGGAATTTGATTTAGTTTGATTTATTTTTTATCATGGGAGTGTAGATTTCATTTATATTTGGGAAGAAGATTGAATATATAATTGATTCATAAGAAAATCAATTGATTTTGGGTTGATTTGGGTTATGATTTGGCTAAGCTCATGGGATTGATTCATATGGCTTTGGAAGGGTTTTGACTTAATTTGATTTAGTTTGATTTAGTTCTGATCATTTGAATGTATATTTTATTTATAATTGGAAAGATAATTGATGGAATAAGTGATCCATGAGAGGATTAATTGTGTTTGACTTGATTTGAATAGGAGATTTTGGCTAAGCTCATGAAAGTGGATTACATGGCTTAAACAGGATTTGACACAATTGTAGGTTTTAGAAAATTGGACTTGGAATTGAGTTTGGTTGTAAGTTTAATAGAGTGATTGAAAGGCTGAATTGATATTTGGAAAAATCAATTGAGTTTGGATTGATTTTAATTTTGTCAAGGCTAAATCCATGGGATTCAATCATAAGACTTAAGGATTTTGAGCTTGATTTGAGGTTGAAATTGATTGTAAATTTTGGGAATTTGAATTTGAACTCAAATTTGAATTTGGGGTTTGGTTTGAGAAGGAGAACATGGATTGGGTTTAGGCTATAGAGTAGGTAAGTCTCTCTAAGTCCCTAAGGCATAGCCTACTCATATGACTAACCCTTCCAAGTCCCTAGGCTTAGGTTAAGTGTTCACCTAATCACTAGAAGTGTCTTAAGACTAAGGAGCTCTTAGTGTCTAGAAGAGTCCTAAATCTATGATGAGAAGATTGAGAACTAACTCTAAAGTGAGGTCAACATCGCCTTAGATGGTTTGGCCATATAAAACGTCATTTATCTAATGACTCCATTGGGAGAGTAGATGTATTTGATTTGCCTTATGTTAAGAAAGGTAGAGGTAGATCTAAAAAGACTTGGTTAAAATGTATATAAAATGACCTTAGTTTATTAGAATTAAATGAAAATTTGACGTAATATGACACAATGGAAGGAGGATTCATGTAGCTGTGGGCTTCAAAAATTTGCCACCGACCTCTTGATTAAGAGAGTAAGATTTAATGTCACTGAAATTTTCATAAGGTAGATGGAATAGTAGATAAAATACTACCCAGAGATTTCACCCTCATTTTGTGAGGACTTTAGATCTGGTTCCAGGTTTCCTATAGGTGCAAGCACCTATAGTTAATTACCCCCCTCAATGTTGAGAGAGAACTTTCGATTAAGGCTAGTCATTAGATCGTTAAATGCATAGTGTATAGTAGCAGCAAGTGGAGTTTGGAAATTTAGATTTATGAAATTTATCATCTTTTAAACTTAAAATAGATGGTTGGGGGGAATGATGATGTCAAGATCCCATGGTTTCATCAGTCCATGGTCCCTAGTCTACGTAGTCGAGGAGGAAGTCAGCTTGAAGAATCCTTATCAGTAGCCATGGGTTATGTCATCCAAGAAAATCATGTAGACCTAGGGTGGTGTTTATCTAAAGAGACAAGCTTATGTCCACCTTAGCTAACAGAAAGCTTTTTTCCTTATCAGGTGCACCCTATGGTTCACAACTCAAAGGATAGAGTCACTGGGGAGCATACAGGCTACAGTCATGACCATAATATAATGGTGTCATTTGGCGACAACCACCCGAGGACTCGTCGCGTCATATGTGGAGTCTATTAGCCAAACCACAGTTAGAGGCCACATCCTTAGCATGAGATTGATTGAGTAACATAATGTGTACTAGATTTGACATTAGCTCCTTTGTGAGCTAGAATTTTCTTAATTTGTCACCTTCAACAAACAATTGTGGAAGGTGACTTAAATTTTGGCTTTAAGTTTTTAGAGATTAAATTTCATTTAGATATTTATAGCTTAATGATATATTAGATTTTACATTTGAGTTGACACTTGATTTAAGTTAATTTGATCTGAGCTTATGAATACATTTTGATAAAAGTATCCCCTCCTGTTGAAATCTCCATTCAACACAACAATCATCAGAGTGGTTTATTATTTTGGATCCTATCGACTCTATTAATTTAATAATAGAGAATTAGATCTACTATCATATGACAAAATTAGCTTCCCAGATGTCTTATTGAGTTAGAATTCTTATAATATTATTATTAGATTTTTAGGTTTTGTTAACCCAATCCTAAGACCCAACCAGGAGTCAACCAGCACAACATCCTCAAAGACTAAATTTAAGCATTCGGCATAGTGTCGGAGCCCATGTGGATTATTTATTTTAAAATTGATTTAACTTTAGGAGATTTGAATAGTGTTATTTATTTTGATTGAGTTTCATTGCAAGTTTAGGATTTTAGATTAAATTTTGAGCATTTTGAGTCTCCGTATCGTCCCCACATGGGGGCTGGTGGCTACCCACCATGCCAAGAAAGGCATGTATGGGTGGTGTAAATAGATCAAATGAGTCATCCCACCATGCCAAAAAGACACATATATGGGTCTCGAAGCACACTGCATGTAGATTTTCTCATGAAAGGTGTACTGTACTTATATACTTGCAATGTCAAATTAAACATCAATTTTAGGTTTATATTTGATTTTATATTAATTTGCTTAGGCCTTTGGTGTGGAAGTTTTGACATTTGATAGCATCCCGGCGTCATCTCCATGTAGGGGGCTACCTCGGATATGTTGGACCTGCCTAATATGCCAAGAAAGACATGTATGGGTGATGTAAATATCACGGTCGAATGCATCATCCCACCATGCCAAGAAAGGTGTGTATGAGACTCTAAAGTATCTGTATGTAACTCATATTTTCCTGCCATGCCAAGAAAGATGTGTATGGGTACTTATACACCTGCAATGTCAGTTTAAATAACAATTTTATAATTATGGTTGAATTTAAGTTAAGTTGTTTAGGTCTCCTGATAGTATGAAAATTTAGAAACATTTTTGACATCCCGCAGTTCCCTTGTAGAGTCCTCAGTATGATGGGCTGCCCATGCTAAGAAAGACGTGTATGGGTGGTATAAACTATGGTTTAAATGCCATCCCACCATGCCAAGAAAGCCATGTATGGGGCTCTAAGATACCTACATGTAACACATATTTTGTCATCACGCTAAGAAAGGCATGTACGGGTACTTATATACTCAAACAAGCACAAATTTTCTCACTGCATCAAAAAAGATGAGTACGAGTACTTATATTTCAACACAAACTTTGGTCGTGCGAGCATGGGCACGCACGGGGGCACGCAAGGGCACACAGGGGTGCGTAGGTGCACGCGGGGCAAAAGTGGGCATTGAGTGCAAGCAGGGGCACGTGTGCGCTATTTATGTGTATCTGCGAGGGAGCGGGATAGTCTTCTTTGCTCACCTGACGATGGATGGTCTCGATCGCGATGCTCGAGTCGGCGGATGGATGGTTGCGCTAGAGCGACTAGCGGAAACATGTGATCCGAATAGAGGAGCGGAAGATATAGGCGAATAGGAGAGTTAGGGTTAGGGTTAGATATAATTATATATGGTTTTATTTAATTGTTTAATTAGCTCTAATTTAGATTTTTTCACCGATATTATTATATAGGTAACATATATGATGATCTTAAGTTATTATGATGTTCCGGATGAAACGACGTAGTTTATTTTACAATCAAAGGCTGTTTGGTTCGAGTCGGCATCGAATTGGGTCAATTGATTCAAAATGTGCATTATGCGGCTCGATATTTGGGCAGACTCATCCAAAATGAGCACATACAATCTCTTTTGAAAGGTTTAAACATTTTGATGCTAATGGCGTGATCAATTTTGTGAACGGAGGTCATTTGGGCATAGTCGCGGCTTCCCAACCTCGATATACACATAGGCACGACAACCCTCCTAGATCGTCGTCAATTGTGCAATATGTACATTATGATCAATTTTGACATTTTGAATGCGATGATGAAGTCCGTTCGTCAATCAAAGGCCATTTCGATTGATTTTGGTGACACCGAGTGCATTTTAGCTCTAATTTGGGCACTATTGCATTCGAAGACCATCGAATTTAGCTTGTAGACTCGACTTAACTGATGTAGCATGCATGGAGGTCAACATAGCCGGCCCCACATAGTGGGATAAAGGCTTGTTATTGTTGTTGATGATGAAAAGTCATTGAAGAAACTTACTAGTGCATGATGGGCAACATATTCAAAGATTAAAAAGACTCGGTTAAGATGTATAAAAATGACCTTAATTTATTAGATTTAAATGAGAATTTGGCACATAATAAGACACAATGAAGAAAAAAATTCATGTAGCATACCCCACATAGTGGGATAAAGGCTTGTTGTTATTGTTGGAGATCAAGGTCAATTTAGCTAAATTAGACCAATTTAGGTTTAATTAAGTAAAATTTTATTAATTAGATTTTGTATTTTTTAGCGATGTTACTAACTTATGAACATCTGCGAAGAGTATAGGGTTCATTAGCTAGGTCAATTTGGGGTCTTAATTCTAATTTGGTTGAGGGTAAACCAAATGGGTTAAGTGTTGACTTAGTAAAATAGTTGACCATGCTTAGGTCAAGGTGACTTAATGGTCAAATTATGTATGAACCACTTTGGAACACTCTATGGATGATTTAATTTGAACTAATTTGGCCAATGTAGTTAAATTAGTCCAATAGGTTTAAAAAGTTATTATTGGGCTCACCTTGGAAGACATTGTCCAATTGAGCTAATTGGGTCAAAATAATCATCAGTCGAGATCATTGGAGTTTAAAGAACTTATCAAAGGAAATAAGTTCAATCAATTTGCTCAATTGAGGTCAATTTAGTTAAAATGGTCATGTGAATTAGGCCACATTGATTCAATTAGGGTCATGACCTAATAATTATCATTTGAGTCTTTTATTAATGGGTAGTTCACTCAAGTCATTAGAATAATTTGTTTCAATCAATTTGGTCAAAT
This sequence comes from Cymbidium sinense, assembly GCA_021442155.1. Classification (NCBI taxonomy): domain Eukaryota; kingdom Viridiplantae; phylum Streptophyta; class Magnoliopsida; order Asparagales; family Orchidaceae; genus Cymbidium; species Cymbidium sinense. The sequence goes on from CM038224.1 coordinate 25,266,955, forward strand.
TGATCAATTTGTATTAAAAGATTCTTTTGAGTCAATTTTGATTAAATGTGTTAATTAGCTAAAGTGGGCTTTTCAAATGTTACTTGAACTCAAACCATCTATGGTGAAATAATTGAAAGGGTTGTCAAAGTTTGGCTTGACTCAATTTAGTAAAGAGAATCAAATTAATCATATTTTTCCTTAAGGATCAAATTGGATCAACTATGTTCAAGTGTACCAATTTGCCTATCCATGAGAATTAAAATTTGTCCAAGTCATTAGGAGCAATCAATTTGAGAAATCTTGTCCTAAAAGGATCAAATAAGTCAATTTTAAATTAATTGAGTCAAAGGGTCCAATCAAGCTTCACCAAAGGGCTACTTATCTCTATAAGGTCCTTAATAACCTATCATAACATTTATAAAAGCTTGGTCATGGTCAATTAATCTAATTTAATGATTAGGGTTTAATTAACCTAATTAGATTTTATTATGTCAATCTAGAGTTTAAAGAGGTCTAGTTTAGCTTAATGGTCAACATTAATCATTTGGCTTAAAATCAGTGCTCCAAGTTTAAAGAAGTGTTAGTGATGGTTTGACCACAAATCAAACCTAAATGCGCAAATCAAGCTAAAAAAATTATTAATTAATTACATTGTAAAATCATCATATTGAATAAAAAATTAAAAGAGTAGGTGTTAATATCACCATTTAAATCCACTAAGATCTATGATGCACTGACACTTTCAAAAATTAGGTGAGCAGTGTCTGACACGTGTCGGATATGATAGAGAAGTGTCTAATTAAAATAATATTAAAAAATTAAAGGATGCGTGTCCTAAATAATTGAATTAAAATTATATAAGAAAATATTTTAAATATAGTTTGTCATATTTTAAATTATTGTAGAGAATTTTGGAAATTTAGATGATGAGATTTGAGCCAAAAAAAAGTTAATAATAAGATATATTTATTACAAATATTTAAAATTATAAAAAATTATAATTAAATTTATAAATTTAGAATTGATAATAAATTTTATTCATTAAGATTATTAAAGTACAAAAAATAAATTATATATATATATATATATATATATATATATATATATATATATATATATATATATATATATGTATATATATATATATATATATATATATGTATATTATTGTGTGTATTGTTTATTAATTTATAATTTTTTTAATTAAATGATTATTTTATTATTTTAATATTTTATCTATTTAATTTATATATATTATTCTTAATTATTATAATATCATGTCCAATGCGTATTTGTCTCATATTTTAAAATAGAAGTGTCTCTTACTGTTTGGTAGGTGTCATGTCATAGCATAAGATTAATTAGTATTAAATCTTGAAAGATATATCATAGAGCTAGGTAACATTAAAACTATTGATAAAGATTTAATATAATTTAAAATTAAATTATTAAAGGGTTCCTCTTATAATCTTTGTCAAATCTATTAGAATTCTATAATCATCCTAAGATCGAGTCGAGTTAAGACATATGCAAGCTAAGACTCAAGGCTAAAATAGGATTCTCATCTCTTGGAAATAAAATCTAAAAAAAATGAACTAGGGAATTGTAATTTGAAATTGAAATTGATATGGAGGAGTGCTTGTAACATCTATAGGAGTGAGCCTGAGGTCTAAGTAAGATGATTATCTTAGTCAAGTTTAAATGACTAAGATTAAAATAACTGCTTAATCTCATTATGAAGAACAACTTAAATAATTAATTGTGGCCATCAAGTCATATAAGAAATAAACAATATTGGGTCCTTTATTAAATTGGGACAAAATACTTATTGCATGCAAATTTTTATTTTATAGGCTTACTTAGAAACTTACAAAGTTAAGAACATTTATTGCAACTCGAATAAAGTAGCAAAAGAAAATAGGATGACTATAATTTGCAACTCCCAAGTAATCATGCTTGTATCCAAAGTAGCTCCTAACAAATTCATATTTGATTTGTATCAAGTAAATTGAATTATCATCACCATATTGAGAAGAAATCAATCCATATAGTGTCCATAAATTGGGACAAAATTATTACCATCCACCACAGGCATTCTCAAGATGATCACATCATTTAATCTAAGTGAAGAGATGGAGATTTCATAAATTAAAGAAGACACAACAAAAGTAGTTTATTAGTACCGTTCTTGAGAGAAATCAAAAATATTCCAAATGCCATAAATGCATTCTAGTATTATATGTTGTAGTTGGAGGTTAAGGCAGATTAACATGCCATAATAAGTGTAGTATGACAAAGTCCAATGTGTAAAGATAATGTACCAAACAACTTGGAAGCCATCCATTTGAATGCATCAAATAAACTATGATGCTATATAGTAGTGATTGAACGAAGATATAAGGTTGCTCAATTACAAAGAATGCACATATTAACATTGGGTGTTAGTTCTAATATGCTATATATATATATATGTATATATATATATATATATATATTATATATATATATATGTATATATATATATATATATATATATATATATATATATATATATATAGAATCAAACTATTAAGTGTTTAATAGAAAAAATTAAACTATTATTACTTGTCCAAAGGCATAGGGTAATCCTGAATACATTCTAGATGCTCTCTCTCTATAGAAGACTGTATGCTCAGTGGCCACAATTGGTTGAATTCCAGTAGAATATAAGAGTCCCATAAATATAACAGCAAGGTACATGGAGCCCATTGCGTTGAATAAGTCTTGTTGCTTTGCTCTATAACCATGTAAAATATTTAAATGCCATGAAAAAGTTATTTATATAGTAATTAAATTAATAAAAAAAGTAACAACATGTAATCTTGTTTAAGCAAACATACCTTTTACTTTGGGTCCGAATATTGTCCCAAATGTGTCTATTAATATCTTGATGAGAAATCTTAGTGCGATAATGGATTCCTCCAATATGACAAGTATTGTTTCTAGAGACAAGCAATGCATTGTGTATGAAACATTTGTGGGTATTGTGTTGAAAAGTGAAGATCATTAGATCCAAGAGGTGGTATGCTTAGTTCTGCAATAATTTCTTTATTCTTCCTGTATTGGTTAGTAAGTCAGAAGTTGTAGATATGAAAATTGATATGGATTTAATATCTTTCTCGCTTACTCATATAATTCTGAATTCTTATATACTTCACAAAAATCAATTCCTAATATTTGTTCTTGAGCTATGGTGGTTACTTCTAACATCCAAGTCGCAGGATTGCATCCATCTTTTAATTTATCGATTCCTTCAATACCCTAATGATATATAAATAAAAAAATTATAATTATTTCAATTTTTATTGTAAAATTGACATAAGATGAAAGAACAACGTTATGGAATCACCTCAAAATAATTAATGATGTTATAAGAATGGTGTCCCAAAGGCCCAAAATATATTTGTTCTCCTCCTTTCTTTAGTAGAAGTAACTATAGTTATCAACAAAACAATCACATCATATATATATGTCATGAATTTGAGTCATGAGCGACTCTATGTAAGAAAAGGTTAATCATCATTGCATGATTAGGACAATAACTTTTTGAAATCATATTTATCTTAGTAGCTTCATATATTGGGCTATGAAATTGGGCTCCACTATTAACCCCTCCCATTTGGATGAAATTGGTGGCCCTATCACTGACATGGAGATTATTAAGTCCCTTCACAGTATAAATGAAGACAAAACACCTGGCCTTGATGGTTTTACTTCGAAGTTTTTTATTTACTGTTGGGATATTATTAGTAAGCAATTCTTGTTAACTGCAAACCACTTTTTCAGTACTCAAAAATTGCCTGAGGCTTTCAAGCATAGTGTTATTACCTTAATTCCAAAAATTAAACATTCAAACTCATTGACTGATTATAGGTCAATCTCTCTTTGCAATACTTTTTATAAAGTGATTGCCAAAGTCATTGCTAATAGACTCAAGCTGTTCCTCCCCTCTAGTATTCATCCTGCACAGTCTGCTTTCATTAAAGTAAGAGATATTGCTGATAATATTACGATGGCCCATGAAATTTGCTATGATTTTGATAGCAGACGGTCACACAATCACTTATGTACTAAGATTGACCTTCATAAGGCCTTTGATAGTGTTAATAGAAGAATTGTCATCCATAGGTTACTTCAGAAGGGGTTTCCCAAGGTGTTTGTGGATTGGATTGAAGGTTATATTTCTGACATCCCATTTTCTATCATCTTAAATGTTCAATTAGAGGGATTCTTTAAATCTTCCAATGGTTTAAGGCAGGGATGCCCTCTTTCCCCTTTTCTATTTACTATTGTAATGGACATCTTCTCCTGTCTTCTAGAGAGAAAAGTGGCAGATTCTTCCTTTAAACCGATCGCTGTAGGTAACTGCCTTATCTCTCATCTTCTCTTTGCTGATGATATTCTAGTGGTTGGTGAAGCTGAGCCTTCCTCTGCTGCGACACTCAAAGAAGTCTTGGGGTGTCTTTCTTCCCTTACGGGTCTCTACGTGAACCATGCCAAATCTGAAATATGCTTTCCTAATTCATATGGGGTTTCAAGTAATATATGCAATATCACGAGGCTGAATTTCCCCTTAAATATCTTGGTCTCTCCCTGGTAGCAGGTCCTCTCAAATCTATCCACTTCTATGCTCTTCTTGATAAGCTAACAAATTGGCTAGTGGTTGGAAATCAAAATGGATTTCTTATGGGGGTAGACTCCAACTCATCCATTCATCCATAAACAGAGCTATCTTACCTACTGGCTCCGGGCTCTTGTGATTCCTAAGTGTATTCTCAAAAAAATTACCTCTCTTACTGCCAAATTCTTTTATCATGGGGATGTGGTTAAAAAGATGCACCCCATCTCGTGGTTTAGGACAACCTTACCTATAGACAAGGGTGGCACGATTTGGTTTCTATCAACACCCTCAATGTCTTATGCAAAACTAAGGTTTTGTGAAAATTACTCCATCATTCCTCATCCTTAGCTGAATAGAGCAGGAATAAATATGGGTTTATTTGGGAAAAAGCTCAGTGCTCCTCAGCATTATGGAGAGAGCTTCATCTTTGTGCCAGAAGATTTAAAAGGAATTTATTTTAAACAGTTGGTGATGGTAGCTGCTTCTCCCTCTTCTTTGATCCTTAGTGCAAAAGTAAATCTGTATTTGAGTTGTGTGGGGCTGAATGTTTCTCCCTGATCAGCCTTTCTAAGGAATCTACTTTTAGTGGGCTCATTAGGAATGGTGCTTGGGTAATACCTGAATTATTCCACAGGGGTTTTCCGGACTGTGTACCAATCATTATGCAAATTACCTTACATTCTGGGCAAGACACTATTCGTTGGAATGGTGAGACTGGTTTTGGGAATAAATATGTCCTGAGGAATATGTATGATTCTCTATCGTCAGTGGATTAGTCAAATGATATTTGGTTTAAAGGATATGCTATAAACTTTGCTATTTTTAGTTGGATGGTCATTCAAAATGGTCTCAAAACTTTTGATGTGCTTTGTCGAAGAGGTCATGGCTCTATCTTGGATTGCATTCTTTGTAATTCTGAAAGGGAATCACATGCTCACCTATTCTTTAGATGCCCCTACTCTCTAAGCATCATCAGGTTTCTCTTACCTAATGGTAGTTTTTTTCTTTTCCACCCGACACTTCATACTGTTCTATCAGCTGCTTCCCTTATGGATCATAAAGTCTTGAAGAGACTTTACTTGTTAATTATGGCGGTGTCAATCTATTCTATTTGGTGTGAGAGGAATAAAAGGCTATTTTCTAACCAATGTTGTTCTCTAAATTCCATATCTCTTGTAATTACAGTTAAAGTGGCAGCAAAAATTCGTCATTGGCCTATGAAAGACTCTTGGCCTCTTGAGGTTAGAAGAATGTTGGAAACTTGGACAAACTTTAGGAATTCTGGGAACTCTGTTATTTTTGATCATCCCCCATTGTTGGGGTAGTTTTCTGTGCTCTTCTTCTTTGCTTTTGGCCTTTCTATTGATGTTTTGATGGTGTTTTACTATTTCTGGTTGTTTCTTTCCATAGTGGTTGCTGTTATTTATTCTATGATTTCTTGTTGTGCTGGAAGTTTTGTTCGGACTATAGGGAATCATTCTTGCAGGGTCTTAGATCTTGTTGCGTCTACTGGGCCTTGCTATTTTTTGGGCCATTTTGTTCTGCTAGTTGTGCTGGGAACTCTCGTTTTGGCCTTCAGGATGATTATCCTTGGGTTGGTCATTGATCTTGCCTTCTTGTCTGCTGGGCTCTACTGTTATTCAGGTTATTTCTTTTCTACTTTGTGCTCTGAAATTGCTATTTTTGGTGTCGACTGGTGCTTATGGGTTCCTATGATGCTGGGCGGGTTTTTGAATGGATGATGATGAGAGACGTGCTGCTCAATTATATACCTTGGCTTCTAGCAGCTTTTGGTGCTTCCCCCTGGATGGACTGCATCTACAACCTGGAATAGATTTCTTCACCCTGTGGGGCTCTCTTTTTCTTCAGTATGGATTCTGGTTCCATTGGCAGGCAGATGTTGTCAACCGTTGGTAGCTCTTTTGGGGTTAATTGACCTGTGTTTGTTGTTGTCCACTTATATTTTTGCTCTCTGAGTCCATTGAGCTGTTGCTCTACTAGTTGTGCTTTCTGTTAACTTGTTGCAGTTTTCTTTCATCTCTTGGTTAGCTTATATTTGTAATTTGTTACCTTATACCTTGGAATGAAATTGGGCTTTGCCCTAAATTTTCAATATCGATTGATTATCGGATACCAAGCATACGATGTTCGATTAGCTTTAGGTAAAATAATTTAATTATTTAATATATATAATTCACTGGTTGTGGTAGACGCACACAGTTTTTCTTTCCAGACCCACATGGCCATCGAGTTTTTCTGCGAATCACTTTATCTGGCTCCACCTATAATCCGGCTCCACCGCTGAAATTTCACAGGACTCTCGGCTCCGGCACCATGCATGCGACTCCATCCATGACCCATCCGCAAGGTATATTTTGATTTCCCTAGTATTTCATTTTTTTGGGTTGTGTAAAGGAGGAAGTTAATCTTTGATTTGGTGATTGTGTATGTACTTTGAATCTAAAGAATGAGATGGTAAGTTCTTCTTTCTGGTTAGAGTTTTGTTGTGATTTTGATGAGTGATGAGTTAATTTTAGGATGCATTAGAAATTGAGTTAATTTTTGTGATGCAATAAGTTTGACGAGTGATGAGTTTGAAAATTATTTTAGGATGCGTTAGAATTTGAGTGGATTATTTTTGATATTAGTGAAATATCAGTTTTGTATTTTGTTCATTCAACACTATAGGTTGGTTGCTGAGTATATTACGATGAGTCAAGAGCTCGTTTCCTTGATCCTCTTCTATGACAACTGATCATTGGTGATCTGTTTATTCCAAGTTATGTCAGTGGCAAAAATTGTCCAATGCGAGTCTTGCATCATGCAAGCTTAGAAGATTTAAAATAGAAAGTGCTTAGATCTCTGCGTTATGACGTAGAAAACTTCATAGTGGAGCTAATGTGTCATTTCCCTATCGGTGCGGGATACATAACATCTACGATTTCTGACGATGAAGTCTGCAGTATTGTACTGGATGAATCTTCCTATTAGACATTAGTTCTTTATGTGGAAGTCAAGCCACAATGTATTGCTTCAACTGCAACTGATACTGATCTCATGCAGCATAATGTTCCATCTGATTATGCACATGATTTCACTTTATCAATAGCTGTTGTACCACAACACTACTATGATGACTCATAAGTAAGGTTACCAATTACCTCAACATCAGTGTTAGTATCTTCATTTTATGGTTCATCCTATCTTTTATTTTTTAAGGATTTTGACTTTGTTGACACAAAACTCAGCTGCCTATTGAAACACGATTGCATGAGCAACCTAGTGCATCTATAGTACTGTCTGATAAAGAGTACAACACAATAAATAGCGAATCAAGCAATACATCTGATGATAGCGATGCTGAAGAGGATTCTTTCCTTGGTAATACTAATTTGTGTGACACCAATGTTGGTTACGAGCTTATTCAGAATCATTCAATCTAAAATTCTTCAAAATATGATTCTATAATTTATAATAACAACTATGTCCGCATATACCAAACCAAAAGATTGGGATGCAGACATTGTGTTTGATGGTCCATCTGATAGTTTAAGTTTTTCAGATGACGTCAAAGTTCTAGTTGAGCTATATGAAAGTATGTGTTTCTCAAATAAGAAGGAGCTTCAGTTTGTAGTGGTCAATACTTAATGTTGGTTCTTACCATCATTTCGAATCAAAATTTTTTTACTATTATATGTGCACAACATAGCAATCGTAGGAGATCTTGTCAATGGCGCATGCACTGTAGCAGGAGCAAAAGGTTGGGAGGTGCTTGGAGGATATCAACGTTAGGTGTACTGCACACATGCATCAGCACTATCAGTGGTTCTGGACATCGTCAATGCACTTCTAAGTTCATTAGTTATTTCATAATGCAAGTTATGCGATCTCAAGTAGACTTGAAACCAAGGGAGATCATTGGAAGGATGAAATCAAAATTTCATATTAAAGTGTCTTACATGAAGGCCTGGGATGCATGGCGTAAGAGTATCAGAGTAATATTTGATAGTTGGGAGGACTCGTACCGCTCTCTTAGCCTATTCATGGATTCATTATGCCCTGTTTTGCCAGGAACTGTTTATAGAATTTTATCATAAAATACATGCAGGTTTCAAAGATTGTTTTGGGCATTTGGACCATCAATATCTGGTTGAGAATTTTGTCATCCTGTTTTGAGCATGGACGGAACATTCATACTTGGAAAGTATCGTGGTACATTACTCACAGCTATTGTATTAATGCCAACAATGGATTATTTCCACTTGCTTGCACTATAGTTGAATCTGAAAATAATGAGTCCTGGCTATGGTTTATTATGTGCATACAGCAGCTGTTGCTTATTATTTTAGCAAGGAGCGATTTATGTATTATCTCAGATAAGCATGTGGGTTTGGCACGCGGTTGCCGAGATGTATTCCCATGGGCTGCACATCATCATTGCTTAAGGCATCTGCAGAGAACTTCAAAAAAGCAGTGCGGATAATGGGTATTACGGATGTTGAATTTCTATTTAAGAAAATATACATGTCTGACAATGACATCAACATATTCAACCGTCACATGGCAGACATAAAGAAAATTAAACGTGAAGCATACCAATGGTTAATAGAGTGTGATGTGTGCAAGTGATCATTGGTTCATGATGGCGGTAAGCGATATGGTACTATGATGACAAACGCATCTAAATGTTTCAATGGAGTTCTCAAACGGGCACGGAGACTACCAATTCAAGCATTGATCACTATTATTTACTATAATATTGTGGGTTATTATCATAGATTTGAGGAACCAAGTGAATTCACATTCTCTCCTAGAAACGAGTGTCGGTGTCAAGCGTGAGGCCAGGCACTATCCATAACCAGTCAATATTAATGCTAATGAAGTGCAAGTGTTTGACATGGGTTGTCGTTCCTTCAGAGTTGACTTCATAGTTGAGCAGTTCAGTTCATGTAGCTATTCTCGAACACTAATTTATCACATGCCATGTGCTCATTCCATAGCAGCTTTAGTTCATCGGAGATTGAATCATTTGGCTTATGTGTCAAGGTATTACACCATGGCAATGTATGGGCATACATACTCAGCAATCTTTCATGTTCTGCTAAATCGAAATAACTGGTCAGACTTTGATGCGAAGCGGAGACTTTATCCTTTGCTACCACCAACTGTTAAAGTAATATCAGGTAGGCCACGATCAAGTAGATATAAGAACACAATGGAAGCGCTGAGCACTCACTTATGCTTTATGCAAATCGGTTGGTCATTACCGGATATCGTGCCCACAATATAGCGAAAGTTAGTATGGATAGTGTAGCAAAATACCATATACATAAGCTCTAGGGATTTACATATTTCTTCTATACTTTTGCACAATTTTAATATTACTAACTTCTAACATTGTCACAATTTTTTTACGCTTGAGTATATTCATTTTGTTGATATATGCGATGGTCTTTGTTAGTTTTTTGTAATACACCCCCTTACTTTGGTGTATGATGTTCCATTTTGTATATGGTTTGTTCATTCTTCATTTGGAATTAAACTGGGCTATGCCCTCAATCTTTCCAAAAAAAAAAAACTTCTATTATTATATCCCATCTCTCTGACTCTTCTCTCTCTCTCCACTAATAATCTTATAGAGAAAAGAATAGGTGTCATAGTCAGTAGCCGGATCAAACCAGAGTGGACCCTCTGCTCTCTGTCTCCTTTCCCATTGGCGTACACATTTGTGTGAACTGTGTAAGGTTGACCGCTTCAATGTTAAAACTAAAAAAGGAAAAAAAAATGAAATATTGTGTAGAACTTTATCATATAGAACTTTTTGGTACATTGTATAGAATGATTTAAAGTCTATGATCCTTATTAGCAAATAAAAAGTTAAACATATAATATCATTTTAAATTTATGCTTGGGAATATCATTTTGATGTTAATATGTTTCTAACATTACTCTGTGATTTTAATTTTAAATTTCTCTTTTAATTTTTGAAAAATTCTTAGCATATAATATCTCTAAAATCCTAAATTCTTTCTTTTCCCCCTCAATGCTCATACATTATTTGAAGTATTCCTGGATTCCATTTTGATTTTGTACCCATAAAAGATGTTTTGTTTTAACTTTAGAAATGTGACATTTGGAGGAAGTGGCTTCATCAGGCCTAAAAAAAATTATTATTATGCCAAAACATTCATGTATGATTAGCACAATATATATATAAAAATAAAAATAAAAATTACAAAATAAAATTGATCCCAAAGAGCCCCTTAATACGTAAAATACTTAAAAACAAATTGTATTCAATTAACTTCTTGTTATCTCTAAAACGATGTTAGAAATTACCTTATTTTTCATTGTTAGTTTTTTTAAGGATAAATAAGGGTGGTGGTAACAAGTTTGCTTGCAGCTTAATGAATTATGAATTTGCCTTTAGGCATTTAGTGATTATAAAATTCTAAATATTTTATTAGGGCTTAAATTTGAGATGATTATTTTAATACATTCAAAAATCTTGATAAAAAATATCCCGTATGGTTAAGATAGTTTTATTTCTAATATGCATGGTATTCTTAGACCGTTTAATTGAGTCAATGTATAAAGCACATAGGCATTTTATACTTTAAATGAGCTTGGATTGAAAGGACCAACAAGATGTGTGCAAAATTATCAACTTTATAATTAATTTTGCATCATTTTTTGTGTGCATACATAAAAAGATTACAGATCCGATGATGATCTGGGCACTTTGTTTTGTTTAGTTATTTAAACAAAATCTAATCTTTTAGCAAGATTTGGTTTATGGTCATTGATTGGCTAGTTTTTCTCGCTTTTGCTCCTATGTGAGCCATTAAGTTATATTTACGTTTTTTTGATAAGCCTTCAAGTTCATTGTTATTTTTGTTTGTTCAATACTCTTTGTTGTTTGTAGATGAGTTAATGTATCTTCTCCTAGTAGGCTTGTCTGAATTCAAACTCCTATCAATTCTTTCGATGCAAAGTATGATATTATTTAGATGTTTATTTGAGATGGCTGTTCATATTCATTGACAAGCTGTTGACTTTATGACTATTCTTTTAAATATGATTTATTTATTATTGAGAAGACTTGGTTATAATTACTAATAAGTTATTTGGCTTTAGTGAAAATCTCTTATGAGTTTCATTTGATTTTCACTTCAGCTTGAAAATAACAATCAACAAGTCTCATGTATTTTAGTCTTGCACTCAAATGCAAATCTAAGTATTTTTTTGAAAATAAAGCATTCATGATCGTTAACGAGTTGTATAGTTATGCTTGTGAGCAAACTTTTGAATCTCTTGTAAGCATTTATTCTCACAAAATCATTTCAATTCTTTTGGTACAAAATGTCATATTGTTTGAATGTTCAGAAGATCTTATTCATGTTCGCTCTTGCTTAAAACTAAAAATTCAAGTTTGTCACCAATCATATATTACTTTGTGTTTGATCTAAGTTCTTATTTAAGCAAATACAACTGCCCAAATATTCATTAGGTTTTATTCATTATTTCAAATTTGACACCTGCACTTATGTTTATTATACGAATTTATCATTTCATATTGTAGATTGTTGTAGTTAATTTTTTTATTTGTGTCTTCAATTTTTATTTTATTTTATTTTATTTAAATATTTGTGGGCTCAAAAATTGCCACCCGACCTCTCTCACATTGAAGAGAGTATACTTTTATATCGATGAAATTTTCAAGACATGATGAGATAGTAGATAAGACACTACCGGAGATTTCACCCTCATTTTGTGAGGATTTTAGATCTTGTTCCAGATTTCCTATGCAAAGCACCTACAAGCTAATTGCCGAGAGAGGACTTTCGATTAAAGATAGTAGAATATATGAAGTTTTAGAATTTCTTGTTTAGAATTTATAAAATTCACCATTTTAGCTTAAAGTGATTGTTGGTGGAATGATGACGCGTCCAATCTAGATCCCATGGTTCCATCATTCCGGATGTCAGTCCCTAGTTTACTTAGTCAGGAGGTGTACCTAACCCGATAGCCATGGGTTATGTTGTCTGGCAATCCTTGACCTGGGGATGGTATTTGTCTAAGGAGACAATCTTAAGTCTACCTTAGCTGACAGAGGGCTTTTTGCCCTATCAAGTGTATTCTATGAATCACAACTTGAAGGGCAGAGCCATTAGGGAGCATACGGGCTATAGTTGTGATCGTAATATAATTGTGCCATTTGGGAGAAACCACCTAATCGAGGACTCGTCGTGAATCAAGATATAATGGAGCCTACTTCAGCTATAAAATTGAGGATATAAATACACCTTACTATGAGATTGATTGAGAGTGAACATAGAGGTATTTGATTGACATTGAGTTTTTATAAAATCATATTTTTTCATATTTTGATCATTTCAAACAACCATAAGCAGGGATTGATTTGCTTTTAAATTTTAATAATTGAATTTCATTTGATATTTTAACTTTGATATTATGAAGTTGAAATTTTTATAATAAATATATTTTGATAAAAATCCTCCTCTATTAAATCATCATTCAAATTACCAAAATGCATTCATGGTATGTATTTTATTTATTTATTATTTATAATGAGATTAATCTAATCATACATTAATTAACTTCGATATTTTTGAGCAAATTTTTATAATAATATTATTAAATTTTGTTTTATTAAGAATTAAGAAAATGAATGAAAGAAATTCATACATAAATTTAATTTAGCATATTTTGTTTGCTGTATGTGTATTTGATTTAATTTATTTTATTTTATTTTTTGTAATGAATTAATTTCATATTTCATTTAATCTCAACTTGTTGACAATTTCAAACATATTATAAATCTATTAATTCATTTCAATGAATTACAAAGTGATTATAACTTAGAAAGTTTCATCAATCATGATTGTGATTCAATAATATATCTAATTGAAATTCCTCAATTATTTGTGAATTAAAGTAATCCTAAATTCACAGAATTTAATTTACTTTTTCTCCTCGAATCATTTGAAATGAGTCATGGTAGAGTCTAGTATTTATTAGGATGACTTGTTTATATCCAATGGTGAGTTATTTGGCTTAATATAAGTCCTCTATAAGTCTCACTTGAACCACATTTATACGTTTATAAATTATATTTTAATCCCACTATAAGTCTTCAATGATTCACTAGGATTCTCCTTTTGGATTATTTTAAGTAAAATATTTTGAGATTCAGTTCATGTGTATCAAAGGAATTCAAGTTTATTTTAAATTTTATAGATTCACTTGAGTTTGATCCCTATTTTCTTATTTGAAATATGATTTTCAATTTTATTTGTAATCAAGTCTTTTTCAAATTCATTTCAAGTTCATTTATATTTAATTTTCAATTCATTTCTTTAGGGCTTTATATTTTATATTTAACTTAATGTTAAATTCTTATTATTTTGTTAAGTCCCAAACATTTGATAAAATTTGACAAGATTTCGCAATATTTGGTGTCATCCCATAAATTACATCAAACTATTTTGCTATCCGTACGATGAGCGTGACGGTTGGTATTTTAAAGCACATCGGCCGAATTTCAATCCCGTAATGCCCTGATGAGCATAACAAGGCCTTCAATCACCTACATAAAAGTCAATATATATGCAATTTCTATACATTCAAACCTCCTCCCCCCTTTTTTTAAGTCCAAAATTCAGTCCAAATTTTGGCAGCATTTCGGCATAGGGGGCTGCATCTAACGATTTTTTTTGGGCCTGCCCGTCACGCTCTGATGAGTGTGACGGTTGGTATTTTGAAACACCTTGACCGATTTTCAACTCGTCATCCTAATGAGTATGACGAGGCCTTCAAATTATATAAGAATTTATCAAGGCTGCCATTTGCCATGTACTCAAAAATAAGAAAAAGCTCATCTCTTTTGGTAGAACAGCTAAACAATCTAAGCAAATTCGATGTTGTTTATAAGCTTCACTTCACTCAGAAAGCTTGCTTTCACATTCTTTGATTGAGTCATTTCCAACTTCTTCACGATAATTAATTTGCCATTTTTTTAAGTGTGCCCTTATACACTTGACCAAATCCTCCTTCTCCCAGTTTATTTTCTTTGCAAAAAATTGTTTGTTGGGGATTTCAAATCATGGTAATGAAAACTCATAAGACCTCAAAGCTCTGTTGACCCCAATATATCTCTCCAACATTCTTGGTGCCCTCTATGTCTTCTTACCAAGACCAATAGCAGAAGACTCAGAAGCACAAGTGTGCAAATTTTGGCCACTACGATAATAATAACTACCTTTTTATCCCTCTTATGCCTCAAGCTCAAGTACGTTGAAAGATCCCCTATATTTTTTGCAGAGAAAAAAGTGTCATCTGAATACCTCATGAAGCAATAGGCATCTATGGCCGCCCTTCACTCAACTGCAAGCACCCCTTTATGTTCTTGTAAGCCACTAATGCAGTGACCGCCTTTACTTAATGTCAGAGCACACTGCATCACCGTATAGACTCCCCCTTCAATATCATCTACGAAGTACCCCCATGAAATTTGGAGTGGCTAAGCTCAGATCCTATATAAACTCATCCGCTTCGGCGGTGAACCTGCTCGGCGAACCGTGCCATTGAGGGAAATCGAAGAGCAACCGTCGGCATTCCCTTAGATTTTCTTGATGAAGCTTTGATTTTACCACTCCTTCAACTGCTCCTTTCATTTTGCAGGGTCCCCAAAACCTTATCAGGAGCGGTTGAGGGGAGTGAGGATATATTTCTTATGGTTTCTCGAGAAACTGATCAGGAGCGGGAGGGAACGGTTGAGAGCCTCGAACGAGAAAGGGCTTGCATTTTTTTTTGAATATATCAACAAATGCCCCACTAAAAATAAATATGATTCGCATATGAAGCGAGTCATATTTATTGTAAACTAGTTGACCTTTCGTGGCGACCATGAATTTCAAATTACTTCATCTTCAATAGGTTTGCTAAAGAACTCTTTCTTTTGTATCTTTATGGATTTAGATTTTCTTTGACCCTACCTTCATGCTTGATCAGGTTGGATGGAGGAATAGGTTTTCTTTTTTTGAGAATTGAAATTCCTTTTATCCTAGCTTTAAGCTTGACAGACTTGATGAAGGATTGACCTAATTTGTCCATATTGACTTGTTAAGAAGTGTATGTATGCCTTAAATCCTATGCTTGCTATTTTAACCAACTCGTTGAAGGGTGCATACAGATGACCCAACCTTCCAGCTCATATTAGGTCAATGTTGAGTTATCTGTCTAGCAATGTGTGCTTCAATAGATTAAATAACCATGAAATTCTTTTAGTTTGACTATCGACTTTGTATGAACTATAGAATTGCTTCCTTGGTCCTGTGCTTTCTACTTTGATGGACTTGATGAGGAGATTAGCTTTGATTTATGCTTTGTGCTTGATCAAATCATTTAGAATAAATTGAAATATCACCTTGTAAGCAATATAAAGATTGACTTGAGGCTAATTGAGAGTTTACTCTGATTGTCTTGGTCTATCGATGAGGTAGAAAGATCTCTTGGATTCTGATTGCTTGTAGTCACTAAGCTGGATCTAGTTTGAGATCGAACAACTATCATCATTGGACTGACGAGTAGGGGCTCTTTCACTGCGGTCTTTTCTTACAGCTTGTTGAGTGAGGAGAGTGTCGTGACCATTTATAGTTTGTTGAGTTCAACCTTTAGAACCTACCGAGTCTTTGACTTAAGTTATGATGGGTTTGTGATTTGGTCATTGGACTAACCAAGCAGGGCTCTTTCACTGGTCTTTAAAATGTGGGATAATTTAGATAATAAGGTTGACCTAGCCTTGAGCTAGGTTTGGACTCCAATGAATGTTGGACCTAATAAAGAAAGTAGGAAGATAGTTGTAGTAGTAGCGAGTTTCCTTAAGCTCAAAAAAGAAGAAGAGATGGAATGAGGGAGTTCTTATCCATTGTAATAGTTTATCCTTAAACTTAAACTTAATTTTATATTAATCTAGTTAATTAATTGTCATATGACTTGATCTTGCAAATTAGATGGTGAGGATGACACTAGGGAGTTATTGGAGTAATGAAAGGCCCATTGGGTTTAAAGGTGTCTAAATCCTATTAGATAGCCTACATAGCCTAATCAAGATTAGCTCTTGTTAATCTAGGTCAAGTGAACTAATCCAATGAGCTGGTTGAGGTTGGTTTGAGTCTTGTTTAGTTACCCAAATCAAATAGGAAGGCCAATTTGAATACTTGAGAACAATTGTCTCCATTTGGATTGATGTTAGTTCAAATGGGTCAATTTGACCCATTTGATTAAAATTGGTAAAATCAATAGTTAATCTAGTTGACCAAGGTTGGATTAATTTAGATTAGTAACATTTTAGGGTATCTAAAAGTCCAAGAAATTAAATCAGTATAGAGATCAAGTTCAATTTGGTGTAGAATGTTGGCTGGTTGAAGTGAAGGAATGCATCTGGCCTATTATGTGATAGAAAAGTATCGCTTAGAAATTAGACTTAAGGGGAAATTATAAGATGGTGGTAAGACCTGCAATGATTTATGGTACAGAATGTTGGCTAGTAAAAGAGAAGCATAAGACAAAGTTAAGTGTTGCAGAGATGAGGATGCTCAGGTGGATGAGTGGCTTTACTTTTAGAGATAAAATGCGAAATGAATATGTTTGGGAAAAGGTTGGAGTAGCTCCAGTGGCAGATAAGATTAGAGAGAGTCGCCTTAGATGGTTTGGCCACATAAAACGTAGGCTATCCAATGACCCCATTAGGAGAGTAGATGTATTTGATTTGCCTTATGTTAAGAAATGTAGAGGTAGATCTAAAAGACTTGGTTAAAATGTATAAAAAATGACCTTAGTTTCTTAGAATTAAATGAAAATTTGACATGTAATATGACACAATGGAGAAGAAGGATTCATGTAGCCGACCCCACATAAAAGCTTGTTGTTGTTGATGATGATGAAAAGTCATCGAGGAAACTTACCGGTGCATGATGGGCAACATATTCAAAGATTAAAAAGACTTGGTTAAGATGTATAAAAATGATCTTAATTTATTAGATTTAAATGAGAATTTGACACATAATAAGACAAAATGAAGAAGAAAAATTTAGGTAGCCGACCCAACATAGTGGGATAAAGGCTTGTTGTTGTTGTTGGAGATCAAGGTCAATTTGGCTAAATTGGACCAATTTGGGTTTAATTAAGTAAAATTTTATTAATTAGATTTTGTTGGTAAAATCAAGGGATAGTTTATTTTTTAGGGATGTTACAAACTTATGAACATCCTGTGAAGGGTATAGGGTTCATTAGCTAGGTCAATTTGGGGTCTTAATTCTAATTTTATTGAGGGTAAACCAAATAGGTTAAGTGTTGACTTAGCTTAGTAAAATAGTTGACCATGATTAGGTCAAGGAGACTTAATAGTCAAATTATGTATGAACCACTTTGGAACACTCTATGGATGATTTAATTTGAACTAATTTGGCCAATGTAGTTAAATTAGTCCAATATGTTTAAAAAGTTATGGCTGGGCTCACCTTGGAGGACATTATCCAATTGAGCTAATTGGGTCAAAATAATGGTCAATCAAGATCGTTGGAGTTTAATGAACTTATCAAAGGCAATAGGTTCAATCATTTTGCTCAATTGAGGTCAATTTAGTTAAAATGGTCAAGTGAATCAGGCCACATTGATTCAATTTGGGTCAACTGACCTAATCAATTATTATTTGAGTTTTTTTTTATCAATGGGTAGTTCACTCAAGTCAATTAAAATAACTTGTTTCAATCAATTTGGTCAAATTGAACAATTTGTATTAAAAAGATTCTTTTTAGTCAATTTTGATTAAATGTGTTAGTTAGCTAAATTAGGCTTTTTCAAATGTTATTGAACTCAAATCATCTACGGTGAAATAATTGAATGGGTTGTCAAAGTTTGGCTTGACTCAATTTAGTCAAAAGAATCAAATTAATTAGATATTGCCTTAAGGATCAAATTGGATATGTTCAAGTGAACCAATTGGCCTAGATTATTTATTGGTGAACTATTAAAATTTGTCCAAGTCATTATGAGCAATCAATTTGATCAATTTGAGCAATCTTGTCCTAAAAGGGTCAAATAAGTCAATTTTAAATTAATTGAGTCAAAGGGTCCAATCAAGCTTCGCCAAAGGGCTACTTATCTCTATATGGTCCTTAATAACCTATTATAACATATATAAAAGCTTGGTCATGGTCAATTAATCTAATTTAATGATTAGGGTTTAATTAACCTAATTAGATTTTATTAGGTCAATCTAGAGTTTAAAGAGGTCTAGTTTAGCTTAATGGTCAACATTAATCATTGGCTTAAAATCATCAAAGTACTCCAAGTTTAAAAAAGTGGTAGTGATGGTTTGACCACAAATCAAACCTAAATGCGCAAATCAAGCTCAAAAATTTATTAATTAATTACATTGTAAAATCATCAGATTGAATAAAAAATAAAAAGAGTAGGTGTTAATATCACCATTTAGATCCACTAAGATTAATTAGTATTAAGTCTTGAAAGATATCTATCATAGAGCTAGCTAACATTAAAACTATTGATAAAGATTCAATATGATTTAAAATTAAATGATTAAAGGGTTCCTCTTACAATCTTTGTTAAATCTATAAGGATCTTATAATCATCCTAACGTCAGGTTGAGTGAGTCATATGCAAGCTAAGACTCAGGGCTAAAATAGGGATTCTACCTAAGCATCTCTTGGAAATAAAATCTAAAGAATGAACTAGGGAATTGCAATTTGAAATTGAAATTGACATGGAGAAGTGCTTGTAACATCTATAGGAGTGAGTCTGAGGTATAAGTAAGACGATTATCTTAGTCAAGTTTAAATGACTAAGATTAAGAATAATTGCTCAATTTCATCATGAAGAGAAACTTGAATAATTAATTGCAACCATCAAGTCATATGCAATGCTAACATTTTGAGTTCCAACTTTGTCAATGAATTTGTGAGTCATTTGATGCAATATATAACATAAATTGCTTTATTAGTTGAGGTTTATGCTGAAATTGGCTTTTTTGGCAATATCAAAGGTTTCTTGAATAAGTTGATTTGTGATTGCTTTGACCTATATAAACAACTTCTATTATTTAATCCTAATTAAGATCTAAAGAAGAAAGATGGATTGGATTATTTGTGTTCCAAGCACATAAAGTTGATATAATTAAACTCAATTTGATGAATTATAATAACTAATACTTTCTTAAACATAAATAATAGATTATTTGAAAAAAATTATTAGAGTAAATGAATTAAATAGATAAAGCACACACCTTAAATATAAGAAATAAATAAGAAATAAATAATATTGGTACCTTTATTAAATTGGGACAAAATACTTATTGCTTGCAAATTTTCATTTTATAGGCTTACTTAGGAAACTTACTTTCTCTGAAAGTTAAGAACATTTATTGCAACTCCAAATAAAATAGCAAAGAAAATTGCAAATAGGATGACTATAATTGCAATAACTCCCAAGTAATCATGCTTGTATCCAAAGTAGCTCCTAACAAATTCATCCACTGTTTGATTTGTGTCAAGTAAATTGTTATCATCACCATATTGAGAAGAAATCAATCCATATAGTGTCCATGCAATTGGACAAGAGTACCATCTACACCACACATATTCGCAAGATGATCACATCATTTAATCTAAGTGAAGAGATGGAGATTTCATAAATTAAAGAAGACACAACAAAAGTAGTTTATTAGTACCTCTTCTTGGGATGAGAAACCACGAAAAATATTCCAAATGCCATAAAATGCATTTGCTAGTATTGCTATGTTGTAGTTGGAGGTTAAGGCAAACTAACATGCCATAATAAGTGTAGTATGACAAAGTCCAATGTGTTAAGATAATGTACCAAAACAACTTTGAAGCCATCCATTTGAATCCAATCATCAAATAAACTATGATGCTATATAGTAGTTATTGAACGAAGATATAAGGTTGCAATTACAACAATGCACATATTAACATTGTGGTGTTATATATATATATATATATATATATATATATATATATATATATATATATATATATATATATATATATATATATATATATATATATATAAAAGAATCACACTATTAAGTGTTTTATAGCAAAAAATTAAACTATTATTACTTGTCCAAAGGCATAGGGTAATCCTGAAAACATTCTAGATGCTCTCTCTCTATAGAAGACTGTACACTCAGTGGCCATGATTGGTTGAACTCCAGTAGAATATGAGAGTCCCATAAATATAATAGCAAGGTACATGGAGCCCATTGCGTTGAATAAGTCTTGTTGCTTTGCTCTATAACCAAGTAAAATATTTAAATGCCATGAAAAAGTTATTTAAATACTAATTAAATTAATAAAAAAAGTAACAACATGTAATCTTGTTTAAGCAGAAACATACCTTTTACTGCCTAGGTCCCAGAATATTGTCCCAAATGAATGGCGATTAGATCCTCCCACTCCACTTGAAGGACCATCAAGTTCTTCAATCCTATTTATTTCTTTTTCCTTCAAGGTTTCCTCAGATATAGCTGATTGAATAATTCCAAATGCTGCTAAAATTATTAAATTTTTAATTACATATGATATTTTGATTTATGCAAGAAATTTAGTCAAATAAAAGAGCATAAGAAGGCTCTCACGTTTGAAAAATGAAACTGATTTATTGAAGAGAAAATTGAATAGAATCACATATCCAAATAAAGCTAATGCGCCAATCCAATACCATTTTCCATCTTGGAAAATTCCTCGAGACTTTAGGATACTCAATCCAAGTGTTTGATTTGTTCCATGTATGATCTGTAATAAATGTTTAACCAAAATTATCTATCGTCATTTGTTACTCCTATTTTTATTCTTTATGTAATGAAATATTAATGTTTGTCTTACCTGACACCATTTTTGTCATAGGAATTCATTAACTGAGATAGCATTTTGTGAGTACATAAAAGGTGAGATCCAATAACCCCATATCCACCATTTTTTTATAGCATATGTAGATAACATAAAGACATGATTGATACTTATAACATTAGAAAGAGATTTTGATAGTTCAAAGCTCTAACCATGTGCAATAATGAATCCACCCAAAAGTGTGATTGTAAGAAATGCAAAGGCAAATCACATTAGCAATAATCATGATTAATTACAAACAATTAAACAAAATAATCCTCCACCATTAGATGAACTAGAAGAAGTATAAAGTATTGCTTCATGAACTGCGGAAATGTCAATTTCAAGTGCTCAAATGTTAATAAATAAATATAATCATTAAAATTTAATCTATTATATGTATGAAACCTTGTTGCACTTGGATCATATCCAATAACATGGTAAGTAATGATCACCCAGATAGCTACTTCAAAAATTGAAAATGGTATTTTCACAATCCATGTCGGTATTCCATAAGCCCATGAAAGATACAAATGATGATCCCTTTGTTTGAAGAAAATAGGAAGCTTAATGACAGTCAAAGTAAGCTCAGAGACTCCAGTTGAGTTCAGAATGACCATTGAGAAGTAAAGGGATCCCATAAAAATAATTCCATCATTCACTGTGTCATGGTGCATGATTGTCCTTGTAAATATTGTTATCATAACTAATGCCATGAACATGACCTGATAGAAAAAAAAAAAAAAAAAGAAATGAGGGTCTTCTATTTATTGATCTTACAAATTTGCATCATTAGCTGACCTGGAATGCCCTGAATGCATAAACGAATGAATTTTTGATCAATACTCTTTTCAAATAAGCTTTCAGCAGATCTATTTTACCAACACCGTATCTCGAGGTAGTCAAAGCATCAGTGTGGCACTTACTTCTATCAAATGGGATAGATAGCTCTCTTTTTAACCTTTTTCCAACATGAAATGACTGAAATGCTTCCGCAAATTTTCTAAGGGACACATAACTATATGGCTCCTCATATCTTCCCCAATATTGTTGTTGATCTCTTCTTGATGTCACTTATGAAATCAATAAGACAACAATTAATTTAATCTCTTATCTAAAATTTACTTTATAGGATGCAAGACATTTCTTCATGCTTTGCTTGGTTGTATCTTTTACTTAACCTCTTGTAAGAAATCTAGGACAGCTTTTCTCTCCGGGCACTTGAATCCCATAGGTAGTTTTGCAATCGATAAAATCGAATAATTTGACAATTAAACCAAATTATTGTGAAAACTAACTAAGCACATCAGCAAGGTTTGATTTTATTTTTATGATTTTAGAGATCAATAAGCTCATCAAAATTCTTTTAAAATTCAAATAATATTACCGATCAAAACGGTCTTTGATCTTGAGAAGAAGGCCTATTGGCCTCACGATATATCTGGAAGAAGCCTCTCCACCACTCGCCTCCTTTCTCCTTCTCCTTCATCAAGCTCTTCAAGCTCTTCTGTTCATCTTCCCACCGCCCAACATTAAAAATATTAAGACATAAATTCAATATATATATATATATATATATATATATATATATATATATATATATATATAACAACCTATCATGAAACAATTAATACGATTAAAGGAGATTATACAATGCACTCTAATGATTTCATGTCGTCTCTTGTCAATATATAAAGTGTTAATTGAACGCAATCAACGCTGTATCTTTTGTATTAATCAAGCAGTTTGATGAAGTCTCCATTGTTTTATTTACAAGCGGCGGTTAATAGAGGGTAAAATAAATAGGATCATTTTCTTTTAAGTAATTATTAACTATAATTATTTAATTCATGGTGTCACCTAGTTGATAGAGGGTGTTAGTTAGTCCTATGATTCACAACTCAAGAGATCGAGTTATTGAGGAACTTATGAGGTGTGACCATAGCTGTAATATAGTGTAGCCACTTAGGAGCTATACCACTTGATTATAGGACCATATTATGAAATTTAATGGGGTCATTAAGAGGTCAAATCATCTTACCATGAGGCCAATTATAAGAATAATTTTGTGATGTTATTGAAAAGTCAAACCATTTGATCAGAGAATAAAGTGTCATATTCTTTGTATATGAGCAAAAAATCTACATTGTTAAGTTAAGATAGCAATTTAAGGAAAATAATAAATTAATACTATCATTATGTTTATTTTTCTATTTCTATTCATATGTGATAGTTATTTAGAGCTTTAGGCTCAATTGAGAGAATCATACCATATACTAAAATATTGATCTTAATTTAAAATATATAGAATAGTAAAATGATATGTGCATTAAAATAACTAGATGAATTGGTCAAATTAAGTTAAGGAGTTGAAAATATAGTTTTACTTGGAGCTGATTGGTCGAGGGGTCAATGAAATTTGGCTTTTAAAATTAAAGCCCAGATAATGTGCCAACAACCCAATTATTATGTCTAGTCTTATCTAGCCTCGTGAATTTGATTATCTATCAGTACTGTGCCATATATAATGATAATAACATAATGTTATGATTATCTTTAAAATAAGTTTAAATTAAATCTCAAACGGTAAACAGAACGACGAGGCGGCGATGACTCTAGGGTTTCCCTCTTTTTGTCGGCTCTGAATGGATTTCTGGTTTGTTTCCTCACTTTACTTTTCAATCGGTGGTTTGTTCTAGTGGATTGGCATGTTTGCTTGTTTCTCCGTCTCCTGCTTTGGTCGGAGACCGTGTTCCATTTTTTTTATACCCTAGTTCTGGTCGTTGGGCGCATTTGGCTTTGGTAATGGATTTTGCTTCTACTTCCTCCTTCCCTCATCTCTCCCTAGCCCTGGGCTCTGGCTCCAGGGCTAACCCACCACCTCACCGACCGCCCCTTTCTCTCATGTAACTAGAGTGAGTTCACACCAAAAATTCAAATAATATTTCATTAGCTACATCCCTTCTTGATCCTCAAGTTTCATTCTCTGTAACTTGAGGGTAAGAAAGAATGTTAACTCTCTCTTGTCGGGCATGTGATTGGTAAACGTCCCTACTATGGTTCTCTTTTGGCCGCAATTAAACGAAAGTGGTCTTTCAAAGGGCATCTTGACTTGCTATTACTGGAGGGGGATTTCTTTCTTTTTTGTTTCTCTTGTAAGGAGGATTTTGATCTTGTGTGGGATAGTGGCCCTTGTTTCCTCAATGGAAGGCCGTTCATTTTTAAGAAATGGTATTGGGATTTTAGACCGATCAAGAATTTTTTTTTCAGAAATTTCGTTGTGGATTATGCTTCCAAATCTTCCATTGTGCTGCTGGAATGATGAGGGATTCTCCAAAGTCACTAGAAAAGTGGGGAATCCTCTTACGGTGGACAACCTCACGACATCCAAATCCAGGCTTAAATTTGCTTGTATCTGTGTCCAGATTCATCCTTCCTCCATGCTCCCTGACTTTGTGTTATTAAATCTGAATGGGGTGAAGTATGAGCAACCCGTTGTTTATGATTGGAAACCTAGTGCTTGTTCTAAGTGCTCAACTTTTTCCCATGATCCTTCGAGCTGTCCACTAAATCCATCCCCCCGTCCTTCTGTAAGGGGACGCAGTAGAAGTAGAAGACCTCAAACCCTTCCCTCCCGACCACTCATGGGTGTGACCCCTACCATTCCCACTGTTGCTACTACTTCTCACTTGACCCAAACCATTCCTAATGAGAACCCCCCTTCCTTGGTGGTTGAGCAAGCTCTCCATGAGATCATCCCTCTCCACACACATACAAACCTCGTTAAATGACCTTAATCACCTTACATCCTTCCCCAACCTCAACCTTAGATATGATGAGCTCAGCCTAAATGAGGAGATGACTGAGCCTCATACCTTATCTATTCTTAACTCCACTTATACAATAACCACCCCACTCGGCAGCTGCCTCTCCTCCTAAATCTTCATCCACTAGATCCCAAGAATCTATCCAAAAAACTCCAGGGAAGTCTTCCTTGGAGAAAGACATTCCCAATCCCCTAATAATGCCTCCTTCCTTGTCCAAAAGACAAAGAAGAAAGACAAAAATCATTAATTGGTTGCCATGTCTCTCCCCAAATTAGGAAGTTGGAATGTGAGGGGTTTGTTGGAAGGATTCATGATGTCAGATTATCAAGGACTTTCACCTTGATATGTTTTATCTCTTGGAAACCAAGATAAATGACTTTGTCAACCCTCCTTTAAGAAGAAACTTACCTTGTTCTCTTGTAAGATATTACATCTTTGATGTTCGTGGTCTAATTAAAATGGAACCCAAATATCCTCCTTTACTCCCACCATTATCAACTCTCAACTCATTCATGGAAAAGTACATCTTCCCTCCAACCAGAATTTCTTTATCACATGTATCTATGCTCATAATGCTGCTAGTGAAAGACTAGAGCTCTGGTCAACTCTTCGCCATATTTCTGCCATAATGAATGAACCTTAGCTGATCCTTGGGGACTTCAACTGTATTTTCTATTCTCATGAGAAGATGGGAGGTAATTTTATTCCTCCTAACCGTTATCTGATTTTAAAGATTGTGTTAATGATGCTGGGTTAATGGATCTTACTAGTTCTGGGCTTTTCTTCATATGGTCTAACCTTCGGGTGGATAACCATATAAAGACAAAGATAGATAGAGCTATGTGTAATTCCATCTAGCTAGATTTTTTTACTTCCTCCTCTTATAAGATGCCTCCTCCCTTATCCTCGGATCACTCTCCGCTGATCATATCATTAAGCAATCAGTATCCAAGGAAACACCGATTTATTTTTCAGAATTATTGGGTCCATCTCCCTAATTTAGACTTTGGTAAAGACGGCTTGGTCTAAATTTGTTTATAAGATCTCATTGTGGTTCTATTCAAAAAGTTACAATCGGTTAAGCCCTCAAAATCAAAAGTTGGATTCCTCTCTCTTGAGTAGTTAATCTTGAATTTAAAAGCTGACCAGGAGATGTTTGTGAAGCTCCTAGAAAGTGAGCCCACTAATTCCTACTATATTCAAAACATGAATGAAATCAATTCTAAATACCAAGAGGTAGTCAGAATGGAGAGTCTATGGGTGAAGCAGAGAGCTAAAATATCATGGTTGTCTCATGCCGATGATGATCTCAAGTTCCTTTACTGCTCTATAAAGGAAAGATGAAATAATAATCAGATTAATTCTCTCCTTATGGAGAGGGGTACTATATCCTTGCCTTCTAATTTGGCTACTAAAATTTATCTCTACTATTCAAACATCTTCAATAAACATTACCCTGATGATTTATCTTGTTCGGACATCCCAGCTGGCTCCACTATTAACCCCTCCCATTTGGATGAAATTGGTGGCCCTATCACTGACATTGAGATTATTAAGGCCCTTCATAGTATAATTGAAGACAAAACACCTGGCCCTAATGGTTTTACTTCCAAGTTTTTTATTCACTGTTAGGATATTATTGGTAAACAATTCTTGCTAGCTGCCCACCACTTTTTCAATACTCAAAAATTGCCTGAGGCTTTCAAGCGTAGTGTCATTACCTTAATTCTAAAAATTAAATATTCAAACTCATTGGCTGATTATAGACTAATCTCTCTTTGCAATACTTTTTACAAAGTAATTGCTAAATTCATTGCTAATAGACTCAAGCCCTCCCTCTATTATTCATTCTAGATGCTTTCATTAAAGGAAGATATATTGCTGATAATATTGCGGTGGCCCATGAAATTTGCTATGATTTTGATAGTAGATGGTCACACAATCACTTCTATGCTAAGATTGACCTTCATAAGGTCTTTGACAGTGTTAATAGAAGAATTGTCATCCAGAGGCTGCTTTAGAAGGGGTTTCCCAAGGTGTTTGTGGATTGGATTGAAGGCTATATTTTGGACATCCCATTTTTTATCATCTTGAATGGTCAAGTAGAGGGATTCTTTAAATATTTTAATGGTTTAAGGCAGGGATGCCCTCTTTCCCCTTTTCTATTTTCTATTATAATGGATATCTTTTCTTGTCTTCTGGAGAGGAAAGTGATGGATTCTTCCTTTAAATTGATGTGCTGTAACTATTATCTCTCATATTCTCTCTGATGATATTCTGGTTGGTGACGAGCCTTCCTTTACTGCGACTCAATGAAGTCTTGGTGTCTTTCTTCCCTTATGGTCTCTACATGAACCATGCCAAATCTCAAATATGCTTTCCTAATTCATACGGGGTTTCAAGTAATATGTGCAATATCCTGAATATGGAGGCGGAGAATTTCGCCCTTAAATATATTGTCTTCCTCTGGTAGTAGGTCCTCTCAAATCATCCACTTCTCTGCTCTTCTTGATAAGCTAACAAATTGGCTAGCGGGTTGGAAATCAAAATGGCTTTCTTATGGGGGTAGACTCCAACTCACCCGTTCATCCATAAACAGAGCTATCTTACCTACTGGCTCCTGGCTCTTGTGATTCCTAATTCTTTTATCATGGAGATGTGGTTAAAAAAGATGCTCATGGTTTAAGTCAATCTTACCTAGAGACAAGGGTGGCACCGGTTTGATTACTATCAACACCCTCAATGTCTTATGCAAAACTAAGGTTTTGTGAAAATTACTCCATCATTCCTCATCCTTAGCTGAATGGAGCAGGAATAAATATGAGTTTATTTGGGAAAACGCTCAGCACTCCTCAGCATTATGGAGAGAGCTTCATCTTTGTGCCACAAGATTTAAAAGGAATTTACTTTACACTGTTGGTGATGGTACCCGCTTCTCCCTCTTTTTTGATCAATGGTGCAAAGGTAAATCTATATTTGAGTTGTGTGGGACTGAATGTTTCTCCCTGATCAGCCTTTCTAATGAATCTACTCTTAGTGGGCTGATTAAGAATGGTGCTTGGTACACGAATTATTCCACAAGGGTTTTCTGACTGCACAAATCATTAGGCAAATTTACATTCTGGGCAAGACACTATTCGTTGGAATGGTGAGACTGGTTTTGGGAATAAATATGTCCTGAGGAATATGTATGATTCTCTACCGTTGGTGGATTGGTCAAATGATATTTGATTTAAAGGATATGATATAAACTTTGCTATTTTTAGTTGGATGGACATTCAAAATGGTCTCAAAACTTCTGATGTGCTTTGGCGAAGAGGTCTTGACTCTATCTTGGATTGCATTCTTTATAATTCTGAAAGGGAATCACAAGCTCACCTATTCTTTGGATGCCCATACTCTCTAAGAGTCATCAGGCCTTACTTGTCTAATGGTAGTTTCTTTCTTTTCCACCCGACACTTCATACTGTTCTATCAGTTGCTTCCCTTTTGGATCATAAAGTCTTGAAGAGACTTTATTTGTTAATTATGGCGATGTCAGTCTATTCTATTTGGTGTGAGAGGAATAAAAGGATGTTTGCTAACCAATGTTGTTCTCTAAATTCCATATCTCTTGTAATTAAAGTTAAAGTGGCAACAAAAATTCATCGTTGGCCTATGAAAGACTCTTAGCCTCTTGAGGTTAGAAGAATGCTAGAAACTTGGACAAACTTTGGGAATTCAGGGAACTTTGTTATTCTTGATCATCCCCCATTGTTGGGGAAGTTTTTTGTGCTCTTCTTTTTAACTTTTGGCCTTTCTGTTGATGTTTTGGTGGCATTTTGCTATTTTTGGCTGTTTCTTTCCATAGTGGTTGCTGCTATTTATTCTGCGATTTCTTGTTGTGCTGGGAGTTTTGGTTCGGACTAAATCATTCTTGCAAGGTCTTTGATCTTGTTACGTCTGCTGGGCCATATTATTTCTTGGGCCATTTTGTTTTACTAATTGTGCTGGGAACTCTTGTTTTGGCCTTCAGGATGATTATCCTTGGGTTGGTCGTTGATCTTGCCTTCGTGTCTCGGCTCTTATTCGGGCTGTTTCTTTTTCTTCTTTGTGCTTTGGAATTGATGTTTTTGGTGTCGGCTGGTGCTTATGGGTTTCTATGATGCTGGGTGAGTTTTTGAATGGACGATGATGAGAGAGGAGCTGTTCGGTTCTATACCTTGGCTTCTAGCAGCTTTTGGTGCTTCCCCCTGGATGGACTGCATCTACAACCTGGAATAGATTTCTTCACCCTGCGGGGCTCTCTTTTTCTTCAGTATGGATTCTGGTTCCATTGGAGAGCAGATTTCGTCAACCATTGGTAGCTCTTTTTGGGGTTAATTGACCTGTGTTTACTGTTGTCCACTTATATTTTTGGTCTCTGAGTCCATTGAGCTGTTGCTCTACTAGTTGTGCTTTCTGCTAATTTGTTACAGTTTTCTTTCGTCTCCTGGTTAGCTTATACTTGTAATTTGTTACCTTATACCTTGGAATGAAATTGGGTTTGCCCTCAAATTTCCCCAAAAAAAATTTCAAACTGCATATGTTCATGCAACATGTTAACTCTTTCTCTCTCTCTCTCTCTCTCTCTCTCTCTCTATATATATATATATATATATATATATATATATATATATATATATATATATATATATATATATATATATATATATATATATATATATAATAAGGAATACTATTATTCTCCTCGCTTGTCCTAAAAATTCTCAAATCCATCTTAGCCTAGAAATACTCAATTGCTAGCCTAGTTCGGGTCTGAGGACCACACGTCATTTGATTTGGCCATTTCTATGAATTTAGTATATATACTTATGAGAAGAATTGTTTAAAATAAGTATTAATTATAATTTTAAAAATATATATAAAAAAATTTCAGTTTGGGTACAATGGCCTATAAATGGCGGCCAACCACCTCATCGAGGTGAGGCTGAGCGATGATTATCTGGCGATAGGTTAATTTTGATAATCTCGACTAGCTTTAGATAAAGTCAGTCGACCGATTATCAGGTGACTGGCTATGCCCTAAATAATTTGTCTACGGCTATGGTAGACCCCACACACAAGTTTTTCTTTCCCAACCCGAATGGGCTGACGAGTTCTTCCCATGAAAATCGCTCGGCTCCACCTATAGAATCCAGCTCCACCACCAAGTTCATCAAGAGAAAGTTCACATAGGACTCGACTCCAGCCTCTACGCGGCCCGGCGCACACATCCCACAAGGTATATTTTCAGTTTCCCTAGTATTTCATTTTTTGGGTGGTGTAAAAGGAGGAAGTTAATATTTGATTTGGTGATTGTCTATGTGCTTCGAATCTAAAGAATGAGTAAGGTCGAAATTCTTCTTTCTTAGTTAGGGTTTTTATGGTGATTTTGATGAGTGATGAATTAATTTTAGGATGCATTAGAAATTGAGTTAATTTTTGTGATGCAATAAGTTTGACGAGTGATGAGTTTGAAAATTATTTTAGGATGCGTTAGAAATTGAGTAGATAATTTTTGATATTAGTGAAATATTAGTTTTGCATTTTTTTTCATTCAACACTATAGGTTGGTTGCTGAGCATATATTAAGATGAGTCAGGAGCTCATTTCCTTGATCCTCTTCTATGTCAGACAACTGATCGTTGATGATCAGTTTATTCCAAGTTATGTCGATGGCAAAAATCGTCCAATGCAACTCTCACGTATGCAAGCTTAGAAGATTTAAAATAGAAAGTGCTTAGATCTCTATGTTATGACGTAGATAACTTCATAGTGGAGCTAACGTGTCATTTTCCTATCGCGGGATACATAGCATCTACGATTTCTGGCGATGAAGTCTGCAGATCAGATCGATGAAGCTTCCCATTAGACATTAGTTCTTTATGTGGAAGTCAAGCAACAATGTACTGCTTCAACTGCAATTGATATTGATCTCATGCAGCATAATGTTTCATCTGATTATGCACATGATTTCACTTTGTCAACAGCTATTGTACCACAACACTACTATGATGACTCAGAAGTAAGGTTAGCAATTACTTCAATATCAATGTTAGTGTCTTCATTTTATGGTTCATCATATCTTTTGTTTTTTAAGGATTTTGACTTTGTTGACACAGAACACAACTGCTTGTTGAAGCATGATTGCATGAGCAACCTAGTGCATCTAGAGTACTGTCTGATGACGAGTACAACACAATAAATAGTGAATTAAGCAATACATCTGATGATAGCGATGCTGAAGAGGATTCTTTTCTTGGTAATACCAATTTATGTGACACCAATGTTGGTCACGAGCTTATTCAAAATCATTCAATCCAAAATTCTTCAAATGATGATGCTATGATTTGCAATAACGACTATGTCCGCACATGCCAAACCATAAAAGATTAGGATGCATGGTCCATTTGATAGTTCAAGTTTTTCAGATGACATCGAAGTCCCAGTTGAGTTATATGAATGTATGTGTTTCTCAAATAAGAAGGAGCTTCAGTTTGCAGTAAGTAATGTTCAGTTTCTTACCATAACTTTGAATCAAAAGAATTTTACTGTTATATGTGCACAACATAGCAATCATAATAGATCTTGTAAATGACGCATGCACTGTAGCAGGACCAAAAGGTTGGGAGGTGCTTGGAGGATATCAACGTTAGGTGCACTGCACACGTGCATCAACACTATCAGTGGTTCTAGATATCGTCAATGCACTTCTAAGTTCATTAGTTATTTCATAATGCAAGTTATGCGATTTTAGATAGACTTGAAACCAAGGGAGATCATTGGAAGGATGAAATCAAAATTTAATATTAAAGTGTCTTACATGAAGTCCTGGGATGCGCGGTGTAAGAGTATCATAGCAATATTTGGCGTGAGGACTCAATCGCTCTCTATTTATTCATGGATTCATTATGGTCTATTATTTCCTGAATGTTTACATAATTTTATCATAAAATACATGCAGGTTTCAAAGATTATTTTGGGCATTTGGACCATCAATATCAGGTTGAGAATTTTGTCATCCTGTTCTGAGCATGAATGAAACATTCCTACTAGGAAAGTATCGTGGAATGTTACTCACACGTATTGGTATTGATTCTAACAATGGATTATTTTTGGTTGCTTTTGATGTAGTTGAATATGAAAATAATGAGTCATGGCTCTGGTTCATTATGTTCATACAATAGTTGCTGCCTATTATTTTAGCAAGGAGCGATTTATGTATTATCTCAGATAAGCATGCAGATTTGGTACATTTGTGAGATGTATTGGGCTACACAACGTGTTTTTAAGACATTTAAGAGAACTTCAAAAAATAGTGCGGAGAATGGGTATGGATATTGAATTTCTATGTAAGAAAATGTATATGTCTGACAGCATGGAAGACATCAACATATTCATCCGTCATATACTAATGGTTAATAGAGTGTGATGTGTGCAAGTGGTCATTGGTTCATGATGGAGGTAAGCGATATTGTACTATGATGATAAATGCATCTAAATGTTTCAATGGAGTTCTCAAACGAGCACGGGGACTACCAATTCAAGCATTGATCACTATTGTTTATTATAACATTATGAGTTTATTTTATAAGAGAGTGATCATATGAGAACCAACTGATGAATTCACATTCTCTCCTAGAGTACGTGCGGTTTCAAGATTGGCGTGAGGTCAGGCACTATCCATAACCAGTCAATATTAATACTAATGAAGTGCAAGTGTTCGACATGAGTTGTCGTTGTTTCAGAGTTGATTTCATAGTTGAGTAGTTCAGTTCATGTAGTTATCTCAAACACTAATTTATCACATGCCATGCGCTCATTCCATAGTTTTAGTCCATCGGAGATTGAATCATTTGGCTTATGTGTCAAGGTATTACACCATGATAATGTATGGGCGTACATACTCCGTGAACTTTCATGTTCTGCTAGATCGAAATAACTGGTCAGACTTTAATGTAGAGAGAGACTTTATCCTTTGCTGCCACCAACTGTTAAAGTAAGATCAGGTGGACCATGATCAAGTAGATATAAGAACACAATGGATGAGCGATGTGAAAGCACTCATATGTGTAGTTTATGAAAATCAGTTGGTCATTATCGGACATTGTGCCCACACAAACCTATTAGCAAAAGGTTAGTATAGATAGTGTAGCAAAATACCATGTATATAAGCTATAGGGATTTGCATATTTCTTCCGTATTTTAATATTTTAATATTACTAACTTCTAACATTGTCCCATTTATTTTTTTGTCACAGGTATGATGGTCGAGGAGCCTTCGAGACCGACTAGACGTCGTTAGAGGAGGCTTGTTGAGATGCCCGATGACGCACCAGATCCTGCACCTTTAGAGGTCCATCCCAACATAGCCTTACTGCATGGCAGACATAGGGCCGCACATCCAGATTCAATATGAATTTACTTTCAAGCTCATTTTGTCAAAATATTTTAATTGATCACATGGCTTTACAATGATTTCTTCCTATTGTAGGGTACTATATTGGAGGCAGCTTCACATCTCCTTATGCTTGGAGTGGTTACTTGCCCGCATAATTTATAGCTTCCCTCCACGACCGGGAATTCATTGTAGCGATGCAGATTCGATTTGACCATCACCTCTTGACAAGATATTAGTTGAGTGTTGGTCTCCTGCACTTTATTTTTATCTAGGCGATGACTATGACTTCTGACGCTGTAATAATTTTGGGATTGGGCGTAGATGGACCACCATCATTGGGCCTATCGAGTTGGAGAGGGAAGCGGGCGAAAGCTTGACCGCGACTATTGGGTGGGCACCCCATTGCAGAAACTCTATATCATGACCCGGTCGACCTAGCAGTCCATTTTACATTCCGGATGGGGCAGACACACGCTTAGACCTGTATGCCTCTTAGATGGCTACGTTGGACATTTTTCAAGGTGTCCTACATAGACAGATATGGGCTGAGACATTTACTGTATGTGCTATTCCTTTGGGAGTTTCTTACCCATACTTGTGGTCGAGGTGCACTTGCAAGATACCTTTGTTATAAGATCTAGATACATTCAGTACATTCTCAGTAGGCGGCGTAGTGTTGGCACACCTATACAGGGAGCTGTATGAGTCTACCAAACCAAGGAGGGCCAACATGGATGGTTGTATTCAGATGCTCTAGATATGATTTTGGGAGAGACTTCATGTAGGGAGACCAACATTACATGTCCCCTACCCTAAGGATCTTGATGGGTCGAAAGCATCATTTCAGTCGAAAACTAAACGATTTTCAAGCTTTTAATATCTTAAAAGTAACGATTTGTATATGAAAACTTTTACTTAGGTGGAACAACGGTATATGCATCGATGCCCTTTAGAAATATCGTCGGATGAGCTTGAAGGACTACTATTGAGCACAACTCTTAAATGTTAAAACATATTTTATCTAAATTTTACGCGATATTCTGTAACAACCACTCAAACTTGCGTGAGGGAGCCATACGATATTGACAGATTCACTTGATATTTTCCTTGTTGGCAGGTTGTATGGCTAGCACGTGTTCGATAATGGAAGAGGGTGGAGTGGAACATTTCATAGAATTCTTCGCCGCACT
This sequence comes from Cymbidium sinense, assembly GCA_021442155.1. Taxonomy (NCBI): domain Eukaryota; kingdom Viridiplantae; phylum Streptophyta; class Magnoliopsida; order Asparagales; family Orchidaceae; genus Cymbidium; species Cymbidium sinense. The sequence continues at coordinate 25,301,988 of CM038224.1, forward strand.
TTACCACATTGATGTCGCCCATGGATCCCAAAAGAGTAGATGACAGGGAAAGCAAATTATGTTTACCATCGCCAAAGACATCACTATCTAGGAGGCTCATAGAGATCACATTGACGTGGTAGATGACACTGATGCTGACATATAGCAAGCCCTCCAGCACTACATGTTATGGTTCAGGTCATGGGCTTCATTGTACTTACTTAAGGGACCTATTGATCCACCAATGACATACTACCCCAGAGCACATACAAAGTGAGCATATGTTAAGATAATACTACAATCTACAAATTTTCTTAGCTACTCTGTCTACAGATTTTCATAGTAATATTTTAAACTTATTTCATATAGGAGGAGTATATCTTAGTGACGAATGACATTTTTCAACCTTTCTTTGAGATTGACTTCGCTGGCTATAAATGAGAAGATAGTCATGATCGAGATTGCACACTTATTACACATTACATGCAACACACGAAAGCATATGTCACATGCTTGATTCGCCTCACTACAAAGTGACATGTGTACAGCCCATCTACTTACGATCCGTGGCCTTCTACTTCGAGAGCTCGGTCTGACCATATGGACTGCACCTTCACAAGATTGCGCTTTAGGAGACCGGACCATGGGTTCGATATTGTAGCCGTAATCGGGACCACATGATGTCTCATTAATTGTGTGATCGCTCTATTGTACTTAACCACTATCGTGTATTACGATAGTGTATAGACGCCGTAGACTATACATAGAAATTTGTATTATATATTTGTGACCACTCTTTCTATAGTTTTGTATTTTCTATATTTGTAACTAGGTTTACTTAAGATATGAATGAAATTTTTTTTGTGTAATTTGTTTATAGTACAACTACTCATAAAGTAGTTTTAATTTGAAAGTAGATATCTAGTTGAGTTTATATTTGTAAATTGCAGGCAAATACAACTCTTGTATAAAACACTTTCCTTTTTCAAAAAAAAGTAACAAGAGGAAAGTCACCCATATTGACATGCAAGTTAAAGCTCGCCACGATAATGGTGGCTATTTAAACCAATCGATAGATTATCGAGAGCTATGGAATTTCAATAATCTTCGACATTTCTGCCACCTCACATGACATGAATAATAAAGTCTATATGATCCTTATTAGCAAATAAAATATTAAACATATAATATCATTTTAAATTTATGCTTAATATCATTTTGATGTTAATCTGTTTCTAACATTACTCTATGTGATTTTAATTTTAAATTTCTCTTTTAATTTTTGAAAAATTCTTAGCATATAATATCTCCTGGATTCCATTTTGATTCCTGGATTCCATTTTGATTTTGAACTCCATAAAAGATGTTTTTTTTTGTTTTTAACTTTTAGAAATGTGATATTAAAGTTTTCATCACAATATATATATATATATATATATATATATATATATATATAGAAAATAAAATTTTCAACTAATTGAATAAAATAAATATTTTAGACTGGATATTAATATGCAAAATTATAAAATTCATCATCCTATTAAATAAAATAAAAATTTTCAGGCCAATTGGGTCCGCTCATTATGTAGGATCAAATAAAGAAACTATTTATTAAATATATCATAAATATTAACTTATTAATTTTATAAAATTTATGTATCGAATTATCAACCTTATTCGAAAAGAAACATATCAAGAAAAGCTTTGGGGCTGTTTCTGGATTTTTTTATTTATTTTTTTTATAATTTTATTTTATTTTATTTATATTTTGTTTTAAAGTAAAATATATTTGATGATTATTATTATTTTTAAAAATATTCTAAACATCTAAAAGCTATTTTAAATATTTTTAAAAAATAATATTATTTATTATTAAAATAAAATAAAATATATAAAATACATCAAATAAGCATATTTTAAAATTACATAAAAAAATTACAAAATAAAATTGATCCCAAAGAGCCCCTTAATACGTAAAATACTTAAAACAAATTGTATTCAATTACCTTCTTGTTATCTCTAAAACGATGTTAGGAAATTACCTTATCGCCATTTCAAACTTCTTGATGGATTAAAAATAAAAAGTTTTTTTTTTTTTTTTTAATTCAGGCAAGATGACCGCTTCAAACCGGCAACAGATATCTGATAAACAAATTTAATTATTCAAAGTGAAATATAAAGAACTAAGGAAATATTTATTATCCGTCTATTTAAAAAATGCTTAATTTAAGTTGGAAATGAATTAATCAATCTAGCTGTAACAAACGAATTTATAAGCACCAACAGTGATCTCTTTTAAGACCAAAAAAGAAAAAAAAAAAAAAAACTCCAATGGCGGTGTCATGCTGCTTCTTGCAGAGCCCACTTCACCTTCCTACAAAGCTCAGCTCATCCCCTTCAATGAGAGGTCCTTTTGTTTTATTTATTTATTTTATTTTACGTTTTATTAATGATTCACAATTTAAAATATAAGAGAAAATATTCCTTTATGCTGCATAGTAGTTTAATCACAAAAATTTATCTAAAATGCACTTTAATCTAACTCCTTATATTATAGCTTTTATAAATTATTTTTCTATATTTTTTTCTTCTCTGTATTTTCCTTATTGGCATTCATGGTAATATTATTTATCTGATTAATGTTTTTTTCACTGTGTTTAATTTTATTTTGCGAGATTAGGTAGCTCTGTGCTAATCTGTTCGAGCGAAATAAAATGGGAGAAGGAAGACAAAAAAAAATGTAAAAGAATTACGTGGGTAAAGAAGATGGGAGGCTACAGTAGCAGATCAAGGTTTATGATCATCACCCCGTTAAAGAACAACAGTACTGTGAAACCAGAGCAATCATGGAAGCTTCATACTGTTTCTCCTCGCTTACTCTTTCATGCGTCCATACACTTGTATTGGTACAGTTAAGTACTTAATCCATGACCGTAAATTGAGAAGCTTTGAGGAAGTACATTTTTTTGAAGTTTATGTCAAATAAACTTGTATTTTATTATATATAGATATATATATATATAAAGATTTTCCAATAAACGATTTGGATATTAATAAAGAATATATTTGCATATTTTTATAAGTAAGCAATATTATTCCGTCTTTAATAAATTAAATTTCAGAATAAATTTTCAAAAAAAAAAAAAGATTTAGATGCTTTAAAAAAATATATATGTATGGCATATTAAATTTTATGAAGCGCCTCTTTTCATGTAGGTTATGGGATTATGTCAAGTTCTAATAGCACTAGAGACTTTAAATGATATTTCTTGCCTTTTATATTGGAATAATGCAGTGAGAATATAAATATTATTTATTTATTATTTGTTGGGAAAGAGATAATAACCATGTCATCATTTTTTTACTTATATATTTTGTAAAGTAGTTGTTTCTTTTGTGTTAATGGTTATAGCTCTGGAATCAATCAGATATTTGACATAGAAATAGAAAGTTGGTGCAATACAACACTTTTAATATTTGGGAACATTCATTCTATTTGACAAGTGAGTTCAAAATTTGTATATATATTATATGTATGAATTTTCATAAATTCTCTCAAATATCTTAAACAAAGATGATTGAGAGGCACTGATGATGATGAGGAAAAAATATGCAATCAATGTCCAAAACAACAATTTCATTCCGGTTCTAGCTTGTAATAATATATAAACAAATTATATATAGTATAATTTTAGTGGAGTGGTGACAGGCAATTGAGTGGTTAAAAGACCGGCATTTTAGATATCTCAGATCGATTGTTCAAAATGACAGTGAAATGTATGAAGATGTTATTAGTAGAATTTAAGTTGGATGGTTGAAGTGGAGGAATACATCTGACATATTATTATGTGATAGAAAAGTATTGCTTTGACTTTTAAAAAAAAAATTATAAGATGGTGGTAAAGCCTGTAAGAATTTATGGATAAATGTGGAGAATGAAGGCATAAAATTAAGTGTTGTAGAGATGAGGATATTCAGGTGGATGAGTGGATTTATAATTAGAGACAAAATGTGAAGCATATATATACGTGAAAAGGTTAGAGTAACTCAACAATAAGATTCAAGAGAGTTGTTTTAGATGGTTTAGTCTATAAAATATTAGCCATCTAATGACAAATTAGAATAGTAGATGTATTTGATCATATATAACTTGTTCGTTGAATTTTGTTTAGGTTAACAAGCCAAATCTCCCTTGCTTCCTGAGATAAGTTATGCAATGGATTGCAATTGTTTCGCTTTTGTAGAGGTAATTACATATAAACTTTGATTTTTATTTATTATGTAGCAACCAAATATATTTTCATTTTCTTTTCTTTTTTTCAATATATTCATTGTTCAATCAAATCAGATATTTTTAATGCTTCATATAATAATGATTTAACGATTAGTATTCTTATTTCAATAAATACTTAAAATACATAAATAAATATGTTTTAAAATAATATAAAAAAAAATTAAAAACATAAAATAAAATTGATCCCAAAAACAAATCTATTGAACATTTTATAAAAAGATAATTCCAAAATTTTGTAAAAAAAAAAATGGATTGAAGATTATATTAAGATAAAAGATAGTTTGATATATGATATATATATATATATATATATATGTCATAATAATTTACAATAATTTTTTTAATTTTGGAAAAGAATAATAAATGTAAAAATTAAAAAATCAGGTGTTTATGTGTGAGTTAAATGAGGATATAAATATGTATAATCTAAGACATGATAAATTTATATATCAATTTGCATAAGGAAGTAAGAATTAAAAGTCATAAAATGTGTTCAAACATAAAATATCAAATGAGAATAAAGTTTAAGTGAGTTGACATGTTGATTTGAAGTGAAAGAATTGAGATGTCACCAAAATTAAAATGAATGAGACAAAGGATTGATATGAAGAAATATATAAATATTGCTTGATGATATTCAAGAGTATAATTTTAACATTGCTAAAAAGAAATGATGCGGAAATGATTGAGTTAGCTTTAAAATGTCAAATTGTGGATGTGGATTAATTCATAGAACAACGAAATGATTTTGATAAAGTGAGCAATTGAATCACTTAACCAAATTTATATAAAATGTGTGTTTAAATCTAAACCCAAATGCTTCGTGATATATAATGTATATATTGTTTTTATATGTATATTTTATATAATATTGCATATAAATTTTCATTTTTTTTCTATATACAGCCTATATATTAATATAGTTTAAGTCATATTATATATTAAAAATATATATACTATATATATATTAATAATATATATAGAATTGAATATTATAAATAATTATTTATTGATATCACAATTATATAATTTTTTTTTTTTTATCTATTTAAATTTTAATTTGAAACATTAATATAAAGTTTTTTAAAATATTCAAAAATTATATATATATATATATAATATATATATATATATTATCTAATCGTTTTAAAAACTCAATTTAAGTATTTTTCCCGTGAGACAAGCGTGGTTTGTGAAACCCTCGCTCATGATGGCTCCATGAGGGTGTCCAAGGATGAGGCTAGGTTGCATTTCTTTCCCAAATTTGACATGAATTGGATGAGAGAGCTGTGTTTCGCTTGGGGTTCAACCGAGCCAACGCCATGAATCTTGCTTTCTTGGATCTTTGCTATGATATGCTAATAAGTATAAGATTAGATTCATTATTTGGCAAATGGAGCCAAGTGGTTCGAGGAGGTCGAAGTGTTGCTAAGGTTCACCCCGATTGTTCCTCACACCATTCTTAGCTTATATCAGCCGATTTGGTTGTTTCGAAATGGAGCAATGACATGTACAGAGATACTTCAGCAGAAAGCCTTCAATGTTGAAGGCCTCATCACGCCATCAACGTGATGAGATAAAAGACGAAGGACCCCTCCCTTTCCTCATTTTTCCTAATTTAAAATTGGCCAAAATCTTAAAATTTCACTTCGCCGAAACCGGGGAAGAATGCCATTAAGAGGCAGGTTCTTCTTTCAGGTTCTAGCGTCACACTCCTCACATCATCCTTCCAATCTTTGCTTCGTCGCAATCGGAGGAAGCAACACCGTCAAGAGGCGGGTTCTTTTTTCAGTTTTTGGTGTCTCATTCCTTGCATCACTTCTCTAATTTTTGCCTCGCCGCAAATGGAGGAAGCAACACCATCAAGAGGCGGGTTCTACTTTCGATGCATCGATTCTCGCATTACCTTTTCAAATCACACCGCATAGAGAAGCAACACCATCAAGAGGTTTCTTCTCTTGGTTTCCATATCCAACCCCATCTCTTGCCGATCTTTGCAAAGCAGAAAATGAGTTACAAAGGAGAAAAGACTAATAAAAGAAAATACAAGGTCCTATCCTGGGAGACTAAAGTTGCTCCTCCAAAGAGACCTCCTCTACAACCGAAAAATGTCTACTAATTCAAGTCTCGTATGGTGAGCATCGATGCGTGACACTTGGACCACATGTCCAAGAATCCGTCGTCGAAAGGTCCCAACAAATAAGTGAGCAAATTTAGAGGCCAAAATCTCGAAGTGAAATTCCCTTACAGATAGACAACAACGTGACATCTAAACGTACTCCCACAAACTCCACTCCTCATGCTAAAGTATTTGAAGTTGAAGCAGTTTTGCCACTTGAAGTTGAATTACTTTCACTCCGAGTAGACATTCAACACAATCTCACTCAAGATGAGAATGTCTATCTACGGATGTGAGAATTTGATGGACTTGACGAGGTCAGGCACCAAGTTCAACAAAATCTAGAAGTCTACTGAGCAAAGATGTCCAAAGCTTTCGATCATATGGTGAATCCATTGAACTTTTCAAGAAGGAGAATTAGTCCTCGTGCTGAGAAGACTAATTATTCTCACTATCATTACATGTGTAAGTTTTGCTTGGAAATTCTCTTGTAAAGAACGAATGCATTTTTGAAATAAAGAAAAAAATCCCCCTATCAGACGAGGGCATTTTTTTAGTATATCTATTTAGGTAGACATCGTGCTTCATGCCGAGATCCATAAATAAATATACTCACACCAGATGAAAAACCTTTTCTGTGAAATTTCCCTCTACAAGGGATATTTTAGATTTCTATACATGGATGAAATCAATGTTACATGTTAAAACTCCTCTTAAGAGCATATCAATTCAAATATTGATGTATTTGCTTAATTTCATCTTGAAAGTTCTTTTAAATGTGCTTTAGAATTTCCCCTGCAAGATATGAGACATTTTTTTAGTTTATATCAAGTTTATTTGAGTTGACTTCGTGCTATATGATGAGATCCTTGAATATATTCTAATTCAGGTTGACATCGAGCTTTATGCTTAAATTCCTAAATACATCCCTAATTATTGATGTTAAGTTGCAGGTTCCTACAGGAATAAAAAGAATCTATTGCTACACATGAAAAGACAGCCTCAAATGTCAAGAAAAATTTTCTCCCAAATTCATCAAATGTCAGAGATCAAGTCAAAAGAATTTTCAATTTTGGAGGCTACAATCAAGTTGGAGAAACATCAATCTCTACATCCTAAAGTCTAAGACACGGATGGGTTCTAAAGGTCAACTCAACAAGAACACAAATGGCCGAGTTGTCGACGCCTCCCAAACAAGCCATGAGAAAAGACCCCAGTAAAAGAGCCCCGTTCATTAGTTTGATGGCAAAATTACAAACCCACTATAGCTTAAGTTGAAGACTCGAGTAGGTTCTAAAGGTTGAACTCAACAAGCCCAAATATAGCCGAGTTGCTGACGCTCTCCTCACTCAACAAGCCGTAAGAAAAGGCCGCAGTGAAAGAACCCTTGCTCGTCAGTCCAATAACGACAACTATTTAATCTCAAACTAGATCCAGCTTAGTGATTACAAGCAATCAGGATCCAATAGATATTTCTACTTGATCGATAGATCAAAACTATCTGAGAAAACTCAATTCAGGGCTGCCTCAAATCAATCAATATATTGCCTGCAGGGGTGATATTTCAATCTATTCTCAAATGAGTTGATCAAGTTCAAAGCACAGATCAAAGCCAATCTCCTCATCAAGTCTGTCAAAGCAGAAAGCACAAGACTGAGGAAGCAATTCCATAGTTCATACAAAGTCGATGGCTGAACTAAAAGAATTTCGTGGTTATTCAGTCTGTTAATGGACCTTGCTAGACTAATAACTCAACATTAACCTTATATAAGCTGGAAGGCTGGGTCATCTATATGTACCCCTCCAGCGAACCCATCAAAAATAGCAAGCACAGGATTCATGACATACATACACTTCCTGACAAGTCAATATGGACAAATCAAGTCAGTCCTTCAGGAGGTCCATCAAGCTTAAAGCTAGGACATAATGAATTTCAAATCCGACCAAGCACGAATAAATTGATTCTCCAGTGGAGTCATTCATCAAAATAAATAGACCAATTCCTCCATCAAACACAACTATGCATGAAGCTAGGGTTGGAGGAAACTCAAATCAGAATGACATGAAAGAGATCTTTAGCAAAGCCATCAAGCAGATAGTGTAAGAACTCATATCTATCCAACAAGTGATTCTAACAAATCGGTCAATCCCGTCATTTAGCAAGTCCTAAATAAGGCATCATAATAATGACAAATCCTATCAAAAGCTGTAGTTAGTGCAATCAAGTCAAATGATCTAAGTTCTATGGTCGCCAAAAGGTCAACTACTTTTCAACAAAGGTGACTCTCCATGCACAAATCACATTTGTTGGGGCATTTGTTGACCTCCATATATGTGTCATAAGTCAACTCAAGCCTACAAATCAATTGACGGGACTTCTAAGTGACAAGGCAAATCGGAGCTCAAAATGCACTGGACGTTACCGAAAATGGTCAAAATGATCTCTGATCGACGAACGAACTTCACCATTGCATTCAAAATATCAAAATTGATCAAGATATAAATATTGCACAATCTAAAGAGCGACCGATAAAGCGATCGAGCTATCAATGTGTCGATGCACATATCAGAGTTGAGAAGCTGCGACGATGTTCGAATGACCCCCGTTCATAAAATTGATCATGTCGTTAGCTTCAAAACATTAAAAACTATCAAATGAGACTGCTCGATGTCACTTTATGATTTGAAGTGACATCACACAAATCGATATAAATATTGCATCTTGATGTTCAATCGATCCCGCCGAGTCATCAACATGCTTGCACACATATCGAGGTTAGGAGCCGCCGATGCAAGTCAAACGACCTCCGTTCGTGAAATTAATTATGCCGTTAGCTTTGAAATGTCAAAATCTATTAAGTAAGACTATTTGTACTTAATTCGGATAAGTCTGCATGAATGTCGAGTGGTCGAAAGCGGCGATGCATTTTTCGAGTTGACTCAATTTGACTTGACAAAGAATTTGAACGGCTCGGATATAAATGGATAGCCTGTTATATATATATATATATATATATATATATATATATATATATATATATATATATATATATATATATATATATAATAACGTCGATAAAACTCAATTTAAGGTCGATTACTCAATTTTAAAAATAATTTAAAACTCAAATCATGCCTTAAATCCCTATTTTTTTACTCCCTAAACCGGTCAGTTCATCATCTTCCATGCACGGCTTGAGCTCCCTCTTCACGCACACCAGCCTCTCCTCTTCACGCAACCGCACCAGAGCTAACGGCTTCCCTCTCTTCCACTCGAACGAACTGTCCTTCTCGTTTCCTTCTTCTCCTCACTGCAAACCTCGAAGCTCCTCTCCTTCGCTACTGAGAAAACACTATTTGTTGAAAACAAGACCATTTTCCATATTCCTTATCTTCTTCTCTCTCGACTCTCCTCCCACCTCCTCAATCTCCTTCGCTTCAACTTCCTTCATGACCAACGCTACTGTCCTCTCCGCCTCCCTAAACTCATTGTCGATGGCGCCTATGTCTCGCCGCCTACTTCACCACCATCATCTCGGGAATAATGATAATGCTCGTAATCCAAGAGAAAAATTGCTACCCGAGAATCACTAACCGTGCACTAGCACCCTATGCCGAGAAAATCTTCCTTGCGTTCAACGCTTGTATAAAGTATTTTCCCAGAGACAAGTGCGTGGTTTGCGAAAACCCTCATCGCCTCAACGATGGCTTTGACGGGGGTGTGTCCAAGGACGAGGCTAGGTTGCATTTCTTTCCCAAATCTGGCGACATGAATTCGGACGAGAGAGCTCAAGTGGTTCTCGTGCTTGGGGGTTCAACCAGAGCCAATGCCATGAATCTTGCTTTCTTGGATCTGATATGCTGGCAAAGTATAAGAGCAGATTCATTATTTGGCAACCGGAGCCAAGTGGTTCGAGGAGGTCAGAAGTGTTGCTAAGGTTCACCTCAGATTGTTCCTCACACCATTCTTAGTTAGCTTATACTGCTACCGATCTGGTTGCCGAGTGGAGCAATGATTTGTACAGAGATACTTACTATAGGAAAGCCTTCAATTTTGGCTTTAATGCTATGTCACATTCATCAGGGCGTGATGAGATAAAAACCGACGTCAAGGACCCCTCCCTTTCCCTCATTTTTTCTAATCCGAATTTCAAATTCGCTTTGCCAAAATCTGAAAATTTTGCTTCGCCGAAACTGGGGAAGAACACCGTCAAGAGGCGGGTTCTTCTTCTGGTTTCTAGCTTCACACCCCTAGCATTATCCTTCCAATCTTTGCTTTGTCGCAATAGGAGGAAGCAACACCGTCAAGTGGCGAGTTCTTCTTAGTTTTTGCATCGCATTCCTTGCATCACCTCTCCAATTTGCTTTTACAGAACGAGGAAGCAACTCCAAGAGGGTTCTTCTTTCAATTTTTGGTGTCGATTCTCATTACCTCTTCAAATTTGCCTCTCATCGAATGAAGACACCATCAAGAGGTTCTTCTCTTAGTTTTCGACATATCCAACCCCATCTCTTTGCCGATCTTTACTGCGCACAAAAAAATGAGTCAGAACATGTGTGATGTGTGAATGTGGATATATATACATGCTTGTGTTTCTTTGCAGGTTTGAAGGCCTCGTTGTGCTCAAGAGGGTGCGATGAGATGAAAACTAGCTATGGTGTCGAAGACACCGCCACGCTTAAGAGGACGATCGAGTAAGCCAACATCTGATGTTGCTCCCTAAAATAAATGTTGTCAAAATTTTGTCTAATTTCTAGACTTAGAAAAAAGGAGGGGGGGAATGAATATATATTGCATTTGTCCTCTTTTAGGTTTGAAGGCCTCGTCATGCTGAAGAGAGCGCGATGAGATGAAAAAATTGGCTGTGGTGTCACAAGACACCACTCGCTACGCTCATGAGGGCATACCGAGAAAACCAAAACACTCCCAATGCAGCCTCCTACACGGGATGACGCCGAGAGGCTGCTAAAATTGCATCAAATCTTTTGACTTAGAAAAAATGGGAGAGTAAAATGAACTGACTTAAGAATGCTAAGTAAGGAAACCTACAGCTAAATCTAAACTAAAAGCATCAAACATCAAAAAGAGGGGAAAACGAATGTAGGAAAGTTTGAATAAAAAGAGGGGGAAAATGAGAATTACTTTGAGGGGTGAATCTTCTTTTAAAATAACAAACTAAATTATCCTTTGAACTCAGAACTTTAAAACAAAATTTTCACCGACCAACTCTTGTACAAAAAAAATACTAAACTAAAATATACAAAAATCATATGGCTTCCTTCGATCAAATTAAGCAATTTCATTATAATTATGATTTTTAAAATCAATGATTTTATTAATTAGATGAAATTAGCTAAGCTATAAACGCCTACATATGCTCGAACATAGAGATTTCAAGTGCAAATTTTAATGTCTGAAAAGGCTACAGTGTGAATTAATTAAATGAAATTAAATCAATCTCATAAATTAGAAATAAGTCTAAATTCATAAATACACCCACATGAGCTCGACACTACCAATGCTTAAAGTCAAGTGTTTGAGGATGCTACGCGGGTTGCTTCTCGGTTTAGTCTTAGGACTGAGTCCGGATTAACAAAATCTAAAAACTTATAATAAGAGTTTCAAATCAGTGAAATATCTAAGAAACTGATTCTGTCAGGTGACAGTAGATCTAATCCTCTATTATCAGTTAAACAGAGTTGACAAGATCTAAAGCTCTTAAACATATTCTAATTAATCAATTTTTAAGTAGCAATCTGAAACTGCTTAAATGAAATTTTATCATTAAATGCTTAAATCAAAACTTAATCTATCCACCTTCCGCAACTGTTTGTCGGGGTGATAAATTAAGAAAACTCTAGCTCACAAAGGAGCCAATGTTAAATCAAGTGTTCTACTATGTTCACTCAATCAATCTCACCGCAGGACGCGTGACCTTGTCCTCTAACTGCGTGGCTTGGCCAGTAGGCTCCATAGATAAAGTAGTTAGACTAAAGTCCTCTGATCGAGTGGTTTGGCCAGTAAGGCTCCATTATATTACGATCACGATCGTAGCCTGTATGCTCTCCAATGGCTCTGTCCTTTGAGTTGTGAATCATAGGATATACTTGATAAGGCAAATAACTCTCTGTCAGCTAAGGTAGACTTAAGACTGTCTCCTTAGACAAACACCACCCCAGGTCTAAAAAGATTTCTTGGATGATGTAACCCATGTATTGCTGATGAGGATCCTTCTATCAGGTTGGGTCGACTATCTCCTTTGACTAAGTAGACTAGGGACCGCGACTGCCTGAGATGACGGAACCATGGGATCTAGATCGGGCACGTCATCATTCCCCCAACCATCCGGTTTAAGCTGAAATGATAAATTTTATAAATCTTAAATTCTAAAACTCTACATGCTGCTACTATACGCTACGCATTAAGTGGTCTAACGACTAGCCTTAATCGTAAGTTTTCTCTCACTTATTGGAAGGAGTAATTAACTATAGGGGCTTGCGCCTATAGGAAATCTGGAGCTAGATCTAAAGTCCTCACCAAATGAGGATGAAATCTCTGGGTAGTGTCTTATCTACTATTTCATCTGCCTTCTAAAAATTACACCGACACTTCAAATCACTCTCTTCAATTCAAATACTTATCGAGAGATCGGCGGCGAATTTTCGGAGCCCACAAACAGATGGCAAAACCAATGCTTTTTTTTAATACCAAAACAATTAAATGGAGAATGATGAATTGTTTTTTTTCCTAATAAAATTAAAATAAAAAACAAAAAAGGGAAAAAATGAATCTTTAACAATCATTTTAGATAGCTATGGATATTCCGAAGGAAATTTTGAATCTTCATCACTATTGATATTATTGCAAGTTTTTTTATGAATGATTCAATTAATGGATTGTGCTAACTTGTGTTTCAAATAATATTAAAGAGTTTAATAAGTACAAAAAAGTTCTATGTACTATGCAATATTTAAATGGTAGGCTTGCATTAGAATGCAACTATCTAATAAATATGAACATGAACATGAAATATATATATATATATATATATATATATTTACATTTTATTAACATAGACCTTTCCTAAATTTTTCAGGCTTATGGAATATCATATGCTGTTGGTTCAAAGCCATTATTTTGGGCATTAATCCTAATTTTATTCTTGCATCTGCCTATTCAATTGATGTAAGTTACTCTTTAGTCTTTACACATTTCTAATGCAGATAAATGTTTTTTTTTAAATTTAAGCGCATAGCTCTCTTTGTTATTATAATTATCTGATAACACTCATTCATGCTTTATAGTTCAAATCTCATGTTTTATCTGTTAATGAGATTTACTAATTACTCTTTTTTTTTCCTCAAAACATACGTAAAATGAAATATTAACTACTAAACCATCTACAGTCCAGATCAAACAATCTGCAGTTCAAATAAAACCATGGTAACGATTACAGTTGTCTATTACATAATATGATTATAATAAGAAGTTATAGCAACATTTTACAAAATACATGTCCTTTAGGGTTCTTTCTCCCTCGTGATCTTCCTCTTCTCTCCCATCTCGACTACATCATGAAGTAGTTTAATATTTATTATGAAATAAAGATTATATTATTAACTTTAAATTTTTTCTATTGAACTCATGACAATTTTTAAGATGGAAATCTAAGAGGATTTATGACTGCTTATTGCATGCATTAGTATCACCAACAATTTACCTTCATGGTTTCATAATATTTTAACATGACATAGGATTTTTTTTTTATTTTAAATATTTTGATGATGATTGAAATACTTAATTTGTTGAAATTAATATCATAATTAGATAGATATTCATGATTTTTTACAGACTTTTATTTTCAAAAGATATGCAAGCTAAATCATTGATGTTTGGACTCATAAAATTATTCTTTGTTATGTCAATATTTAAGGTAATTTTAGTGACTAAATAATTCCTTAATTCTCTTCTTTAGATAAATATTGTGACATTTTCTAGCCTTTTATGACAATAATGAAATATATATTTTACAGGATATACCTGACATTGAGGGGGATGTAAAATATGGCATCAATTCTTTAGCATCTCGCCTTGGTAAAAAGAAGGTTAGTCATAATAATAAGTAGAAAGACATAGTTAAATGCTCTATAAACTTATTGATTATGGTTATTAATAAGCTGTTAATCTGGCTGTTTAATTATGATTATGCAGGTATTTTGGATTTGCATATACCTTTTTGAGATGGCTTATGCTGCTGCACTAGTGTTTGGAGCAACTGCTGTTCCTCTGTGGAGCAAGATTATAACAGTATGAAATTAATTAATTATATATAATTGTTTGTAAATAGTTTTCATTCTGATCCTCAATATTATTATCATCAAATAATATATGCAGGTTCTGAGCCACACAGTCCTTGCCTCAACTATTTGGAAGCGTGCTAACTCCATCGACCTGAGAAGTGAAGATCAAATAAAATCGTTTTATATGTTAATTTGGAAGGTAAGGTTTTAAGGAGTATTTCATATTTCATATATATATATATATATATATATATACCTATAGAGGAGTATTTTTGATATATTTAAGTTACAGAAATATTTTAATTTATTATTATAACATACTTCTGTTAATTTTCAGCTCATATATATCGAGTACTTGCTTATACCACTGGTAAGATGAAGAGGAATCTGGAAACCCAAACAAGCAATATTCATGCATGCAGGGCCATTTAAAACAAATTTATTGATATTCGAATGGTTCAAATTTTATCA
Organism: Cymbidium sinense; assembly: GCA_021442155.1. Classification (NCBI taxonomy): domain Eukaryota; kingdom Viridiplantae; phylum Streptophyta; class Magnoliopsida; order Asparagales; family Orchidaceae; genus Cymbidium; species Cymbidium sinense. Next base: position 25,317,152 of record CM038224.1, read on the forward strand.
GATTCTCTCTGATGAATAATAAATAGTTGTAATTCTGAATTTTCTTTTGACATGGTTGTAACTAAGTGCTTAATTCTTTATCGAAGTCATATGAACACATTGTTGACACAATATTATATTGAAAGCAAACATTGACAATGACTGGGGTGAAATTAATCCTTCTGTCAAAAGAGTTTTTTTTTTTTAAAAAATTGAATTTAAAGAAGAGAAAAATTCTGAAAGCTTGAATGTTAGAGGAAGAACTGAACACAGAAACGGTAAAGGTCGTCGTCCTAAATCTACATCAAGATCTAAAGTATCAAGAAAGTGTTATCATCGCCACAAAGGTCAATTATTTAGAAATTGTCTGAAAAGAAAAAAGTGGCAGGAGATAAGTCATCTAAAGAAGGAAAAGCTGCTGTAGTTACAAGTTTAGATGGCTACGAATCTTCAGATGTGTTGGTTGTATCAGTAAAGGATTCTGGAAGTTAGTGGTTATTAGACTTTGGTTGTTCTTTTCATATGAACCCAAATGAAGAATGGTTTCATAACCTGAAAAAGAGTGATGGAGGCATGGTTTTGCTTGGAGAAAATAAGGCTCGCAAAATTATGGGGGAAAGATCAATCACTATCAAGATGTTTGATGGCTGTAACAGAATCCTGAATGGAGTAAGGTATGTTCCTGATCTTAAAAGAAACCTTATCTCTATAGGGATGCTCGATAAGAATGGGTGAAATGTCAAAATAGACAAAGGCATTATTGTTGGCTTAATGAGCCTCATATTCAATCCGATCAATTTGATAACAAATGAATATTTGGATGTTCTAATATTTTTATGTGTTTAAGATATATCAATCTAATTACATATCCAATACATCTCACAATATGTTTGAGAATTGCAAGAGTAGAAGAATGAAAGATAGATCAAAATAAATAATGAAGTTTCAAGATACAATATTTTAGGTTATATGCATTTATAACTATCTTAGAAATTCAAGTATTTCATGAATCAATTTGCTCACAACTTAACAAATTATTTTAATGAGATTAATTTATATAAATCTCAATCTAATTTACATTCAATTATATATTTCATATATAGCATTTGAATTGTCAAAATAATAAATAATAATGACTATTAAGTGTAATTATTTTATTTACTTAATATAATTAAATATTTTAATATAATTTGAAGGTTATATGATAACTAATATATATATGATTATATATAAATTATATCATAGTATTTAAATGTCACATGTCAAAATTAACAAAAATATATGAAATTTTGTATTTTAGCCAAAGTTATTTTATAATCAAGGAATTTATATATGATTTCATCTCCAATGGATTCCTTGGATTTTTTTTTCCTTTAATTTGATAGGTCACATGACCCACGTTTGATTAAAATTGAATTTATTATGACTTTTCAAACATTAGTTGATTTTAATAATAAATGCATGCTACATGCTTTGAATATATTAACAGCCATATTTGATTATTTTTGACTTGCCCATGTGAAGAGCCAAATTTTGGCTGCTCAATTTAATATTTATTTAATATAAATTATATTTTTATTGAATATTAAATTATTAGATGATAGCATGATGTTAGAATAATATATATTTTTGAAATAATTCAAAATGACCTTTTTGCCTATAAATAACCCTCGTTCTCTTTATGAAAGCATTCCTCATTCAAAATTCAAAATCCCTCCAACAAATCTAAGAGAAAATTTCTTAGATTTTCCTTCCAATTCTCCAAATATTGCAAGATCAAATCCTTGGTTTGAAAGCTTCAACATCTTCAACTAAGCAAGCTTTCTCAAATTACTTGAGTTTTTTTCTTGATCTTAATCCTTTTAGTTATTCATGCTATTTTCACCATCTATTTATTCTTTCCAATTTATACTTTTGGTGGATTAGTCTTTGAACATTGTTTTCACATCAAAGTTTCTCAATCATTTTTTTGTGAAAAACTTTTGTAGGATCAATTTCAACTTGTTGAAATTTTAATTTCCTACAAATTTCTTTTGGTTTCTTGAAAGATTTCTTCATTAATCTTATTTTGAAAGATCATTTATTCTTAGATCTATTTTAGAAGTATATTTTAAGCATTTTAAATTAAATTATTATGATTTCATATTTATATATCTCTTTAATTAATTTAAAAGCTTACTACTTAGATCTATCATATACTCATTTTATTTAAGTATTTTGTGATCATTAACTTTAACTGAAAGTATTTTTTTGTTAAAATAAAATAAATTATTTCTTGCTGAAATTTATTTTATTGTGCAAAAGAATATTGTGAATTTATTTTGAAATAATTTTTATATTAGTCTACAAATTGTAATAACATAAACATCTTAGTAAGATCACTTTAAGATATTTATTTTATTATATCTTATCAATATTAAGTGATCATTTTATCTTGCAAAACTTTTCAAGTTGTAAAGTGATCATTTGTAAGTTGTGAGATCACTTTTTGAATTGGATAGCTTGGTATATTTGTGAGAGATTTATTTTATGAAAATTTATTATTTTATATTTTTCTTTTGTCAGTAAAATTTATATTGGGGTTGTACTGCCTTTTGTAGAGAGTACATATTGTTGAGGGGTTATACTACCGTTATAGAGAGTACTATTTGTAAGCTTTTTGCATTTAGTGGATTCCTAGCTAGGGATGGCTAGGCATGGACGAGTCGATTTTGGGGTAACCACATAAAAATTATGTGCCTATTGTCTCTCTTTACTTTACTGTACTTTTATTTTTGCTGCATTAAGAATTGTATTTTGTCATTATAAAATTAAAAATTAATTTTCCACTAAAACTTAAATTTTAATATTTAACTTCTAAATTTTTAATATCACCTACCCACCCCACCTCGCTTGGGTGCTATAGTGACTCACAATTATGAAAATCACCAAAGGTGCTATGGTGATGATGAAAGGATTCAAGTCAAATAGATTATACGCTCTGGATGGACACACTGTCATTGGATGTGCTGTTGTTGCTAATTCAAATGTCATGGGCAAGATTAAATTATGACATTTGAGATTATATAGTGAAGGGTTTAATGCATCTCAAGAATAAATAAAACTTGTTATGTGGACATAAAACATATAGATTAGAATTTTGTAGAGTTGTATCCATGCCAAAAATCATAGGATCAGATTCTAGAGGAGAAAACATTATACAAAGGGCGTTCTTGATTATATTCATAGTGATCTATGGAGGCCATCAAGAAATAAGACTGCTGACTACCTCGAGAGAGGTTAACTACCTTCTTCTTAGACCTAAGATCCACATAGGCACTAAGACTTCCTTAGAACTAAGATACTCCTAATAGGAGAACGCTTACCCCGTGACTAGAGACTCGTAAGGTTCAACTCTGGGTTAGAGCCCAACTTACGATGTAGAACACCTACCTTGAACCCACCACACATCCTAGATTAAACCAATGGACCCAAACTAAATGAAATGATTGCCAATCAAAACCTCAAACCAAAACCAATTTGACTTGGGCTCAACATGATTTATCATGGTTCAATTGGGTTAGGCAACCAAGCTAACTTAACTTAGCTCCTTAGGATTCAAGAGGGCCAAACTCAAGATCAATTCAATTCCAATTGAAATCACATCCATCTGAATTCATTTGAATCCTAATTGAGCATGAGAAAGCCTTGACTTCAATCTAAATAAGCCAAAACTAAATTGACTTGGCCCTTGACCTAACTTAACCCATTTGAACTCTATAGGGTCAAAACTTGATTCACGTTAATCCAAGCCAAATTAAATTGATCTAAACCTCATGATTGCTCCAAAACATCTAATCAACCATTCTAATACATTTCAACCCATTGGGCCAAGCCAATTGAGCTAATTGACCTAGTTAACCCATTTGACCTAAAGAGGTCAAATGAGCTATAACCAAGTCTAATCCAAATTGATGGTGTTCAAAGTCATCAATCAACTTCAAATTCATCATTTAACATATTTCAATCTTCGCACTCCTAATTCAATCCAGTTGATTCATTTGACCTATTTGGTCCTAAATGATCAATTTGATTCAAACTTCAATCCAACCTAAATTAGATTAAATTAACTCATATAATTTCTTCCATAATGATTGTTGATCATCTTTGATTATCCAATTTCATTCAATTGAGTCAAATCAAACTAATTTGATCTCTTAACCTAAATTAAACTAATTTGATCTAAAGGGCCAAATTTGCCCAAATATTATTACAATCCAAATTGATTGCAACCTATTGACCTACAAGTATATACCACTTGAAATTAATTAAATGAATTGAGATTAAAATGCCCTAATTGCTAAAATTGATCTAATTCACTTTAATTCAAAAATTTGGCTTCATAATGCGCCTAAAATATTAAAATTAAGTAAATAAAAAATATCGAATTAATTAATGACCAATTAAATAATTAAAATCAATTTTTAATGAAATTAAGCGCATATCGAAGTTAGGAAGCCTCAACGACATCCGAACGACCTCCGTTCATGAAATTGATCGTGTCGTTGTCACCGAAACGTTGAAACCTATCAAAAAATGCCTTCCGCGGTCGATTCAGTAAAGTGAATGCGGAACGCCGATCAATTTGAGCATATCGCATAATTTAAACCTAATTTCACTTCACCATCGCATATTGTCTAAACAACCTCGATCAAAATTGATCGGCCGTTGCCGCACAAATACCTAAAATCAATACCCATAT